>CAUYLG010040869.1:0-18972 GCA_963573385.1 Cacajao melanocephalus
TCTGTGGAGGGAGAGACCTGCTCTCAGTCGGCCCTGGATTTACTGTGGTGCCCACTCACAGAGATAAGAGATAATTTTTCTAGGTTGGCACTAAAAGCACAGTCCGAGGACATGAAGCAGGCTCAGAAGGAGGATATTTATTTTTCCATGTTCTTTTCAACTCTACAACCATGAAAATGGGTAATCTGATAGTCCTGATGCTGTAAATATTTTTGGAAAATATCTGTGGTGACTTGGAGTGATTTTTTTTTTTTTTTGAGATGAAGTCTCATTCTTGTCCCCCAGGCTGGAGTGCAGTGGTGCAATCTCAGCTTACTGCAACCTCTGACTCCTGGGTTCAAGCGATTCTCCCACCTCAGCCTCCTGAGTAGCTGGGATTACAGGCATGAGCCACCACGCCCAGCTAATTTTTGTATTTTTAGTAGAGACGGGGTTTTAACCATGTTGGTCAGGCTGCTCTCAAAGTCCTGACCTCAGTGATCCACCTGCCTAGGCCTCCCAAAGTTCTAAGATTACAGGCATGAGCCACCACACCCAGCCTCTTGGAGTGATTTGAAGAGACACAATAATAATAATAAGTGTTTAGCTGTTTCCTTATGCTATTCTATGGAAAACCCCTGTGGATGAATAAATTTGATCCATTTAGTTCCAAGAATTTTTTTAACTTTTATTTAAGTTCAGGGGTACACATGCAGGTTTGTTACATAGATAAACTTGTGTCACAGGGGTTTGTTGTACAGAGCATTTTATCACCCATGTACTAAGCCTATTACCCATTAGTTATTTTTGCTGATCATCTCTCTCCTCTCATCATCCACCTTCCAATAGACCCCAGTGTGTGTTGTTCCCTTCCAAATGTCCATGAGTTCCTATCATTTAGCTCCCACTTATAAGTGAGAACATGCAGTATTTGGTTTTCTGTTCCTGTGTTAGTTTGCTAAGGATCACAGCCTCCAGCTCCATCTGTGTTCTTGCAAAAGACATGATCTTGTTCCTTTTTATGGCTGCACAGTCAGAATATTTTTTCTGATATGCCTCTTCATACTCTCTTGGTACCTTTGACTTGTGGATATTTTTATGTTTGAACTTCTTAAGATATTACAGGGGTGAAATTTAAAACATGAATAAACATAAATAAATGTAAGAGTTAGTCATTGCAAGATTGCAGAAAATGCTTTAAAAATGCCTAGTGTGACTAAAATGTGAACTCAGGGGGTGGAGAAGAGACTTTAGCAAAAGAAACCAAAGTATGAATGTATTAGGAAATGAAATATCAAGTTAAAGAAAGTTATGGAAACAATAAAATTCCCTCCACAAATAAGCTCTTGGTTAAAGATGTAAAAACTAATTTTAGAACGTTTATTCTAGGTGCTGGTTTTTATATTGTAATAGAGAATTCAAAAGCAGTAACAGGTGCTGTTTGGATGATGATTCTTTCAGCAGCTGATCTTCTCAAGTGGATTTTTCATCTTATGTGCTTTGGAGCTTTAATAGCAGAAATCTTTTTCGTCAGGATGCAAACACACACACACACACACAAAATGAAGATAAACTATGCATTCATTCATTCAGCATATGCCAGACGTTTGATAGATCACTGAGAGAAATGTAGAAGAAATAGAAGACCCAGTTCATGTCCTGGAAAACTACAAGAATGAAGAGAGAGGGCAACCCTTGTAAAAGTCCTGCTTATTGGAATGGTTCTTCCCATATGTTGACCTAATATGTTGTAGTTGCTTAATCTATGTTCTTTCAGCTATGACCACAAAATGGTCTTAAAGAGACATGTTATTATTCCCTTTACACAATTAAGAAAATTAATACTCAGAGAAGTTAATTAACTTGTTGAAAGTCACAATTTGGGTTCCCCATCTTTCTATGGACAACTGTGTTCTTTCCATTCAGGACAGCCATGCTGGCTTTTTTTTTTTTTTTTTTTTTTTCTGAGAGGGAGTTTCACTCTTGTCACCCAGGCTGGAGTGTAATGGTTCCATCTCAGCTCACTGCCACTTCCACCCCCAGGTTCAAGTGATTCTCCTGCCTCAGTCTCCCGAGTAGCTGGGATTACAGTCACCTGCTACCATGCCCAACTAATTTTTGTATCTTTATTTTTTTTTGGAGAAGGAGTTTTGCTCTTGTTGCCAAGGCTGGAACGATCTTGGCTCATTGCAACCTCCGCCTCCTGGGTTCGAGTGATTCTCCTGCCTCAGCCTCCTGAGTAGCTGGGATTACAGGTGTTAGCCACCACACTCAGCTAATTTTGTATTTTTAGTAGCCACAGGGTTTTACCATGTTTGTCAGGCTGACTCTCTAACTCCTGACCTCAGGTGATCCACATGCCTCGGCCTCCCAAAGTGCTGGGATTACAGGCGTGAGCCACTGCGCCCATCCTATGCGTGCTTTTAAGATGCTGAGATACCAGTGGGTGGTCACAGCCATGGCCAGGGCCTTGATTGCTCCTACTCTTTCCCTGACTGCTTCGGGAACCTCTGGATCTTGCCGTGATCTGAAAACTTAAGTTTGTCTCAGAAAGAACCCTGCTCCAGCCAAATGTCTGGTGTTTCTGAAGCTGCAACAACTGTATTTTGTTCAGGTTCCCTAGATAAGATAGCAGATCAGGAAAATGGAGTATGAGGAAGGGAGCTGAGCTACTTGTCAAAGGCAGAACAAACAGTGTGTGGTGACCGGTTGGACAGACAGGGTGGGCACTAAGGATAGGATTTCAGTCTCAGGATGTGCAGGGCAGTGATGCCTTTACCTGAGACAGAGCACAGGAGGGGAAGCTGGTGTGTGCCTCTTGGATGTCTTACAGATAGCTCGAACTCACAGTCCTCTTCCCTCCTCTCAGATAAGGTCCTCTTTTAGGGTCCAGTAGCATAAGCTGGGAACTTCAAGGTCATTCTTGTCACCTTCCTCTCCCTTGCCTGACGTATGTACTCCATCACCAAGCTTAGTAGGTCTTACTTTCTAAATCTCTCCCCAGTTTCCCTCCAGCCCATCACAACTCCTGTTCCAGCTGCAGCTATGTCTCATATGGGCTCCTGCCACTGCTTCCTGAATAGCTTCCCACACCCACCCTGCTCCACACTCACATCTCTTCTGCATGCACGGAGGTGTTTGTGCAAACTACAACTCTAGTCTGTCACCCCAATATACCTAGGAATGCAAAACTCTGTGATGAGGCCCACAGGCCCTGCCAGGCACAGTCCTTCCCTTGGCTGCCCCTGCTCCACCATCTCCATCTCATGGCCTCCTTTCAGTCCACAGTCTCACCGGTATTCTTCCATGCACATGGCTCTTCTCCATTCCCAAGACATTCTTCCCTCCCTCCTTTGCCTGATTAATTTCTGTGTATCTCTCTCTTCTCAGCTCATGTCTCAGTTCTTCAGGGAAGCCTTCCCTGATCTCTGTGAGTAATCAAAATTCCCCAATATAGGCTTTGCCATGAGATACCACTTTTGTAGAGTTTTACAAAGTTGTAGTTTACATGTGTTTATGGGGTTTCTTTTATTACTGTCTCTCTCTCCTGCTAGCTACAAGCTCCATGAGGACAGGGCCTTATCTGTGTTCACCATTATATCCCTGACACTTAAAATGCATACCTTCAATGAACAGCCTTGGATGGATTGATGGGTGGATGGATGGGTGGATGGAACAATATTAATGCCATTTGAAAAACATGGTGTTTCATATGGATCTGTGGTGGCATAGATATGAGGCTGCCCCATGTGTGGCCCACAGCCAGATAATTGTCTGGGTAATGATCAGGAGGGTAATGCCTGTGTATCTCTCAGGGATGGAAGGCATTCAAGTAAATGCCTTAAATGCTTTCTGATAAAGAAATGAAGTAGAACCTGAAGAAGATAATCTTATTTGTTGTGCATATTATAAATTGGAGTGAGGATCTCCTGAGTTTGGGGAGTACACTGAACTGCCAAGGAAAGAATGATCATGTGAGGTCCTGTGTAAATGTTAGGCTTGAGAGAAGCAGAAAGAGGAAGCATATCTAAGAGACATTATGAAAAACCACCTAAGGGATATCAAGATTCTTGGAATGAGCTAGACTGATGTAGATTGTATTATTGTTCCCATGTATTTGCTGTTGCCATGTGACTTGCCTGCCTTCCTCTGAAAGGAATATACCTTCCCATGGAGATATTAGGCTTAGCCCTCATGACCTGTCTTAGCCTATGAAATGTAACTGGAACTGACATATGCCAGTCCCAAGCAGAAGATTTATGAGCCATTCTGTCATTCAGCAATTGGAAGATTTCGTTTGCCAAAGACAAGGTAGGGGCTACTCCCTCAACCTGCCAAGAGCAGCAAATGTGGAAGAGTCTCTGTGTTACAGCCAAACGGCAGGCCATAAAAAATATGGACAACAATTGCTAAAACAACGTTGTCATTAAAGGCAATTAAATTTTAGGATTATCACAGTATTACCATGTATCAGGGGTTGAATTCCCTACCCCCTCAAAAGATGCAGTAGTCTTATCGCTCAGTGCCTCAGAATGTGACTTTATTTGAAAATAGGGTCACTGTAGATGTAATTAATTAAGTTAAAATGAGGTCATACTGGAGTAGGTGAGCCCTTAAGCCAATGTGACTGATGGCCTTGTGAGAAGACCTAGAGACATAGGGCAAATGCTGTGATGATAGAGGCAGAGATTGGATCTATGCAGCTGCAGGCCAAGGAGCACAAGGGTTGCTGGCAACATCAGAAGCTAAAAGAAAGGCATGGAACAGACACTCCTCTTAGAAATAGCATGACCTCGCTGACACCTTGATTTTAGACTTCCAGCCTCCAGAAGTGAGGAACTATATATCTATATTGTTTTAAGTCACGCAGTTTATGGCTACCTCAGGAAACTAACATACCAAATGCATATGTGTAAGACAATGAAGCAAGAAAGCTCTCAAATGACTTCTAGATTCTTAGTATGTAAGCCTCTGCCTCTACAGAACAGAAGGCAAAATAAACCCCAATCAGAAGGAAAAACAGAATTTGTTCAATGGAATATTTCAACAAAAGTGGTTTGGGGTTTTTTTGTTTTTTTTTTTTTTTGAGACAGAGTCTTGCTCTGTCGCCAGGAGCCAGGCTAGAGTGCAGTGGCGCAATCTCGGCTCACTGCAATCTCCGCCTCCTGGGTTCAAGCAATTCTCCTCCCTCAGCCTCCTGAGTAGCTGGGACTACAGGCGTGTGCCACCACACCCAGCTAATTTTTGTATTTTTTTGTAGAGACGGGGTTTCACCATGTTGGTCAGGATGGTCTCGATCTCTTGACCTTGTGATCCACCCGCCTCGGCCTCCCAAAGTGCTGGGATTACAGGCGTCAGCCACCGCACCCGGCCAACAAAAATGTTTTTAAAAGGAAAAGAAGAATAGGCTCTGGTATCTAATAAATTATTTTATTCTTAAACATAACTAGAGAAAATAGATTGGGAAAAACATATCAGTCTTCCCACTTCATCAGTTTGTGGTCCATAGCACAGTCAAGAGCCCACTAAGTTTCTCCATTTGCATGTCCCAGATCTCTCAAATTCAGTAGGTCCAAAAGTGAACTCAGCATCTCTCAACTTCTTCTCCCTCCAACCAACCTAACTTTATCCTCCCCGCATGATCACCATATCGGTAAATGGCACTACAAACCACCCAGTTCCCCAAATCAAGACCTTGACTTTATCTTCCCTCCAACCCTCATATCTCATTTGTTACCAAACCCTAATAATTTTCTTCTTAAATGTCTCTCAAATACATCTTCCTTTCCCTAATCCTACTGTGACTATTTTGGTTCAGAGCATATCATCTCTTTCCTAGAATATTATTATTATTATTAGGCTAGTGCAAATATAATTGTGGTTTTTGCAATTAAAAGTAATTTAATTTATTTGAGACAAGGTCTGTCTCTGTTGCCCAGGCTGCAGTGCAGTGCAGTGGTACAATTTTGGCTCATTGTAACCTCTGCTTCCCAGGCTCAAGCCAGTCTCCTACTTCAGCCTCCCAAGTAGCTGGGACCACCATGCCTGCTTAATTTTTTAATTTTTTGTAAAGATGGGTTTTTGCCATGTTTCCCGGGCTGATGTCAAACTCCTGAGGTCAAGTAATCCACCTGCCTAGGGCTCCCAAAGTGCTGGGATTACAGGCAGGAACCACTGTACTTGGCCCTCTTTCCTAAATTATATCCAACTCCTCTCCCTAACTCTAGTCACATTCCCTGTATCTGTAAGAACAGGGAGGTCATGCTGCAGACAGATTAAAAAAAACACACACACACACATACACACACACAAACATTCAGGGGCTGAAAGCAAAAGAAGGCTTATTCTGTCTCTTGCTACAGGTCACTGGAAGACTCTGTTTATGTCAGTCTCCTCAGGAGCCCAGATTGATGAAACACCTACCATCTAGAATATGGCTGGCTGCCATTGGAGGGGGAAGCAGAAATAAGGAATTGCACACTGGGTTTTAAATGCAGTTAATCTAACAGATATAACCATTGGTCAAGAGAAGCCATGTGGTCACACTTCTTTTCAAGAAGGCAAAGAAATACAATCCCACCATATGCCCAGAAGTAGAAGACCCAGAAATATATTGGCAGATAGGCTGCCATGGTCTGCTAGCTTCTCTCCACAATGCAACCAAAGCATCTTTCCAAAATAGCAAGCTGGCATTCCTTCCTGCTTAAGTTTGAGTGGTAGAGAAAAATGTTAACTAATTAAAAGAAAATCAGAAAACAAAAACTAGAAAACCATGTAGATCTTACAAAAGTACCGGATACTAATCCTCAACAAGAAAATCTTCTAAATAAATTTAGGTGAACATTTTCATTAAAGTGGTGAGAATACTATTACTTTTATTCTTTATACTTCTTTGATTCTTTACAATAAACATCTCTTACCATTATAATAAAGGAAGGGAAGAGAGAGAGAAAGAAGAAAGATTGCTGAACAGTTGTCCTTAAATCTAGACAAGGTTAAATGTTCAAAAACATAAATTTCTCCCACTTTTCTAAGAGCAAGTATAAATACTGAAGTGTACACATCTTAACAATGAAGAGCCTAAAGTTATTAATTAAGTGACTCAGGTAATGCATCTTTTCACCAAATAAAGTGAGAATTTAAGATGCAATGTTATTCTTTGCAAACCTTTTCCCATTTGGTGGCCTTCTATAAGCTGAGTATCATTATTCTTCTGGCATTTTTTTTAGATAATTTTAGCATGGTGTACACACACACATACACGTGTGAAATATATATACTGTATATATAATTGGTATTGAGTACAAGTTACTTCTCCATCAAATGATAGAACATCAAAGCTGGAGAGAAATTCAGAGGTCCTCTATTTCAAGCCCATTGTTGGGTAGGTGGGGAAACTGAAATCTAAAGAGAATGGGAAGAGGCTCACCTCAGGTCACACAGCCAGTCTGTAGAAATGGCAGGACCACCACACCCGGGTTTCCTACTCCTCTGCCCCTTTTTGTTACTATGATTTGACTATTTTATTCTGAGCAGAATTAATTAAAACAGAAATTGTATAATTTTCAATAATCAACGTTTAAAAGTTGAATTTCTTTCATTGAACATTATAGTTCTTGTTTTGAAAAGAAGCCAGATAAAAAATTCAGATGCTTCAGAAATAAATTTTATTTAATAAGTAAGTGAAAATTAGGTGCCAAGAGAATGGAGCTTGGAGAGGACAAATATTAGCCCCAAGGCCTATGTATTTTCAGACTTTAAGATAGAGTCTGATTAAAATCACCAAGGATTTAAACCCTGCTCTAAAACTCTGCCAAAAACTGCCCTTTTAATATAGTACTTTCAAGTTTCAATGGAAGATAAATTAAAATAGTGGCTTGTCCTTAAAATTCTACCAAGAAACTTTGGTTACCACAGAATCAGGCATGCAAGTTATCCCTTTGATGAGGCTAAATCTATGGCACGAATTTCATGTCTCCACATAATGAGGCCTGAAGGCTGAGCCAAGTCCTGGAGGAGTTGATTTGACTAAGACAAATGGGCTGAGCAACCCAGCTCAAAATGCCAGCAGAAAATGAACAGGTTCAAGTGTTGGCCACTCAAAAGAAAGTGATGACCTTCAGAAAATAAATTCTAGGGATGTGTTCATTCCTTTCTGGCAGCAAATATGAAAAACATCACCTCCCAAATCTTATACATTAAGTAAATGAGGAGCTGAAATAATATTATGTCCATATATGTGACAGTGTTTATATGAAGTTGAACCATATGAAAGTGTCACCTTTGTATGCAACAAATGTCAAACACCGACAATTTCATATGATTCAGTGTGATATATTCTTCACAGCATGTAATCTTGATGACAGTCCTGCAAAGTGAAATTTATTATATCTATCTTGCAGACGAGATGATTGGCTCAGAGAGCCCAAGAGACATTTCCAAGCCGTGTCACCAAGTATAGTTCAGTAGGGATATGCCTTCATCCCACTCTTTCATTGTGTGTAATCACCTGCCTGCTTCATAAAGAAAAATTATCTCACTAACAAGGGCAAAACCCAAGCATTTTTAAGCTTGACAAATTCATAGATTTTGAATCAGTACTTTCTTTCATTAAGTATATTTGTACGACACAAAAGAAGTTTGCTATTACATCATGATTCTATTCATTTGAATCATTTGTCTTTAAAAAATATTTATTGCTCATCTCATCAATAGAAACTTTTAAACAGGCACCATGTTATACATTTTTAAATTTAATGATATGCATGTACTGTGCATTACTATGTATATAGATTTCTGTAGAATAGAAATTTAAGAGGAATGAGACAAAGATTAAATAAATACTTTAAAACAAACTTTAAAGTTGCAATATTGGCATGAGATCCTTTTTGTTCATGTTAAAATTGTAATTTACTCTGTTGAGTTTTAAAAATCTTGGCTTAGTCCTCCGCTTTGAAGATGTAGCTAGTGCTGTTTATTTCAATACTTGGTTTTAATGACCGTCACAGTTGAAAAAATTATGTGTCAAAGATGTGTAGATCCAAATAGAAATGGTCAGCTATGATTATGAATTCACATCACTCACATTTCAATCCATCTACCAGTTATGAGGCATCATTTGTTGAAATGCAGTTAGCAAAATTCAGCCTTCCCTAGTATTAATTGCATGTTTCTGCAAGTTAATCAGAGGATAATATTCTTTTAACAAAGGGTGTCAAAAACCCATTCAAATTCTTCATTTGGAAGATTTTTTAAACAGGTTAAAATTTTCTTAGTTGTCATGTTTCCTTAGGAAAGAAAGAAAAAATTCCCATATGTGTGTTTTAAAATATGTAATATATTATTTTTAGTACCTAAATCACAATGAAGAAAATACTTCCCTCATTATCTGATAGATATTTTTCAGAACACCTGTTGCAGAGCATACTCTTGTCAGCCACTTGTCATCACAGAACAGGCTGACGCAAAAGGCTTTCAGAAAAGAAAAATGTCTAAGCTCCATATCTGGCCATTCTCTAAGGAAATTTGCCTGAAGATTTTTGTAGTATTTCCATCTCTCATTATGAATTATTCCAAAGAATCTATGATTTGTGATACTAGAAACTGTAAACTTACTTACCAACTATATAAACTGCAATACAATTTCTACAGTGAAAACCATCCAACGAGAAGGTTCCTGTCATCAGCTCCTCCAGGATGAGGCATGATCATGTGCCGTCTGTGCTGAGTAAACATCCAACATAACAGAGTAAGGCACTTATGTCAATTCACTTTTTAAAATGTTAGTGAAGCTTCAATAGCAAAGACTTGGAACCAACCCAAATGCCCATCAATGATGGACTGGATAAAGAAAATGTGATACATATACACCATGGAATACTATGCAGTCATAAAAAAGGATGAGTTCATGTTCTTTGCAGGGGCATAGATGAAGCTGGAAGCCATCATTCTCAGCAAACAAACAGAAGAACAGAAATCTAAACACCATATGTTCTCACTCATAAGTGGGAGTTGACCAATGAGAATACAGGGACACAGGGAGGGAAACATCACACACTGGGCCTGTTGGGGGGCAGGGGACTAGAGGAGGGTTAGCATTAGGAGAAATACCTAATGTAGATGACAGGGTGATGGATGCAGCAAACCACCATGGCACGTTTATAACTATGTAACAAACCTGCACATTCTGCACATGTACCCCAGAACTTAAAGTAAAATAAATAAATTTTAAAAAGTTAGTGAAGCTTAATTCCATTCTTATTGGTAAATTTCAATGGAAACTTTTAGAATTTTCCCTATATTTTGAGATCTCAGAGACTGATTTCATAACCTCGCTCTCAATCTACTGTCAAAACAATACATTATTTATTGGGCATCTATTAAGTGCTAGGTACCTTACATGTACTTCTCTGTAATCTTCTCAGTAATCTTTGTGGTGGTGTTCTGTTTCCTTCCCTTCCCTTCCCTTCCCTTCCTTCCTTCCTTCTTTCCTTCCTTCCTTCTCTTTCTTTTTTTCTTTCTTGAGACAGATTCTCACTCTGTCCCCCAGGCTGGAGTGCAGTGGCACAATCTCGGGTCACTGCAACCTCCATCTCCTGGGTTCAAGCAATACTTGTACCTCAGCCTCCCGAGTAGCTGGAGCCACACTCATGTACCACCACACCCCGCTATTTTTTTTTGTATTGTATCAGAGGCAGGGCTTCACCATGTTGCCTAGGCTGGTCTCGAACTCCTGAGCTCAGACAATCTTCCTGCCTCTGCTTCTCAAAGTGCTAGGATTATGGGCGTGAGCCACAGCACCCGACCCTGTGGTGCTGTTATCTTTACTTCACAGATGAAAATGTTGAAATCTAAAGGTTAAGTAACATGCAAAATCACATAGAGCCTTGGCGCAGCTGAAACCCCTTTTCTTTGCCTTTTCCCACAGCATCTCCCTCTAGGAACAGATTTCACTAGCTTCCTTGTGAAAGTAGTCTCCATAAATTGGCTTCTTTTCCACAGATGTATGTTATCTGTCACATTCTGAAAGTATTATCAACTCAATTCTGGAACTTTTTATGTATATTCTCTATGTGAAGGCCACAGGCAAAATATATTTCTTTCACTGCTGTTGAAAACCTCCTAGCACACCAGGCATGAGTTACTAGATTGGTGCAAAAGTAATTGCGGTTTCTCGCCATTGCTTTTTAAATGACAAAAACCGCAATTGCTTTTGCACCAACCAATATTTCCATGAGCACTGTATGTGAAATTGAGACCTCTGGGTCTTCTGGAATCACTGTCAGGTAGAGCTTTAGAAGGACTTAGCGGTCAGACCCCTAACCTGTCTCAGTAGCTCTCCTATTACATTGCTTTGATCACAGAACTATGACAGCTTCCCTTCACTCTTTGTCTAAGGCCATACCTTTGCCTAATATGCTTAAAATGTGCATAATTTCTATCTGTTTATGACTTAAATGACTTATGCTGGAAATTCCAAATACTGGTCAACAGGGTGGATGGATTAGAATTACATGGGATGTGTGGGCATTAGTTGGGGTGGGGTGGGGAGCAGCTTCTTAAAATATATATATATTCCTACGTCTTACTATCTTGAGATTATGATGTAGTGGATCTTTATTTAGGTCCATGAATCTGTATTGGTAAAATATCACTGTTGATGAGATTGGGCACAGTCAGATGGTTTATATATAATTTAATATTAGAGAGTAATAAAGTCTATGATGACAAATAAAGCAGAGTCAAGAGATAGTGAGTGACTGTAGATACTCTAATATGATTGTAGAAGAATGGTTAGGACTGGGCTCCAGTCACCAGAATGAGTGACTGGAGCCCCCCAGATCTGGATGAGGCAGCCATGCAGACAGCTCAAGGCAGAGCATTGCGGATGGAAGAAACAACAGATACAAAGACTTATTGGAGGATGAGCAAAGAGGCTGGAGAATGGTGAGAGGTGATGAAAATAAGAGGAAATAGGTCAATGAAGAATTAAGAGGCAATGTCATATAGGATCTTGTTGGCCATGAAAACAGATTTAAATTTTAAAAATTTTTAAGAGACAGAGTCTTGCTCTGTTGCCCAGACTGGAGCACAGTGGTGTGATCATAGCTCACTGTAACCTCAAACTCCTGTGTTCAAGTGATCTCCCACCTCAGCAGAATAGCTCCTCTCAAGAATAGCTGGGACTGCAGGCAAGTGCCACCATGCTGGCTAATTTTTTTAGAAGTATTTTTGTAAAGACTGGGTCTCCTATGTTTCCCAGGCTGCTGTCAAGCTCCTGGGCTCAAATCATCCTCCTGCCTCAGCTTCCCAAAGGAACTATAGGCCTGAGCCACGGTGTCTGGCCTACATTTTATTTTAAATGTGATGAGAAGTCATGTTAAAGTCAAGAGCATGGAACTGACATTATTGGCTTACATTTTAGGGGATCATTCTGTTTGTTGTGTAAGGGAGAGGAACACTAGAGACAAGAGCAGAGGCCCTATCCAAGCAAGATTGTAACAGTGGCTTGAACTAAAGTGGATGCCCTGGAGGAGATGAAAAGTGGTCAGCTCTTATACATATTTTAGAGGTACAGCCAACATGATTTGCTGATGGATTGGGTGTAGAGGACAAGAGAAAAAAAAGAGTCACAAACACGGAGTCAAGACTCCAAGGTTTTGTTGTAAGCAAATGAGTGAATGGGGCATCACTAAGAGACAGAGAGCACTGAAGAAGAAGCAAGAATGGAGGAAAAATACAGTTCTGTTTTAAACACGATGAGTTTGAGATCCTGACATGCAACTTGGGCTATGGTGGGCAATTCCATATACAAGTCTGCATTTGAGGAAAGAGAAACAGGATGGCATTTAAACATGGGATTCATCATCAGAGTTGATATTTGAGGCCATGGAACAGGCTGAGTGTAGCTGGAGAAGGGAAGAAGTCTCAGAACTGATCACTATGACTTTCCATGTTCAGAAGCTGGGAAAGAAGGACGATCCAGCAAATCAGTACAAGGAAGGGAACCAGGAGAATGTGGAATGCCAGAAGCCACCTGAATTTTTTCCTTTTTAAAGAGAGATTGATTCACTCAGCTAAATCTTCTAGGAGTTTGAATAAGATGAGAATAAACAAATGGTCACTGGATTTGTTAGCAACCTTGAAAAGAATAGGTACAGTGAAGTGTTGAGGATGAAAATTATAGATTTAAGAAAGAAAGGCAAGTAAGGACGTGAGGACAGTGAGTTTAGACAACTCTTTTGGGATTGGCTGGAAAGGAGAGTGGAGAAATGAGATAGGAGCTAGAGACAGATATATGACCAAGAAAGGATTGTTTCTCTTTCTTTTCTTTTCTTTTTTCTTTTTTTAAATTTTACTTTAAGTTCTGGGATAAATGTACAGAATGTGCAGGTTTGTTACATAGCTATACATGTGCCATGGTGGTTTGCTGCACCTATCTAGCCATCATTTAGGTTTTAAGCCCCACATGCATTAGGTATTTGTCCTAATTGCTCTCCCTCCCCTTGCCCCCCACCCTCTGACAGGCCCCAATGTATGACATTCCCCTCCTTGGGTCTATGTGCTCTCATCGTTCAACTCCCACTTATGAGTGAGAACATACAGTGTTTGGTTTCCTGTTTTTGAGTTAGTTTGCTGAGAATGATGGCTTCCAGCTTCATCCATGTCCCAGCAAAAGACATGAACTCATTCCTTTTTATGGCTGCATAGTATTCCATGGTGTATATGTGCCACATTTTCTTTATCCAGTCTATCATTGATGGACATTTGGGTTGCTTCCAGGTCTTTGCTGTTGTAAATAGTGCTGCAATAAACATACGTGTGCATGTGTCTTTACAGTAGAATGATTTATAATCCTTTGGGTATATACCCAGTAATGGGATTGCTGGGTCAAATGGTATTTCTGATTCTAGATGACATGGTTATTTTTAAGGTGGACATTATTACAACATATTTGGACACTAATGAGAATAATTCAGGAGGAAATTAATGATGCAAAAGAGAAGGTGATATAATGTAAAGAAGAATGAAAATTGAATCTGTAGGTAAGGCATTGGTATTAAATTTACCAATAGGAGGGTAGATAGGACTCATAGGTTCCAACTCAAGAGGGTTGGCAAATTTAAGTAAAAGAATAAGGACCATCTCTTCTCATTGACTTTCTTTTCTCAGTGAAATATCGAGGTCAACAGCTGAGACTCAGGAGGTCAAAGGAGTTTTGATTGGGAAGAGAGCAGGAGGTAGAAATGTAGTTCCAATTGCCAGGCAGTAACAGGGGCCAAATTTACAGTCATAAATTTAAAGTATCATGGTTGTTTTTTCCAACCATTTTCACTTGCTTACATAGAAGCTCAGGTTAGGCAGAGAATTTGATATAATTTTGGAATTTGGGGTGCCAATGAATAATATTGATCTTACCCTCCTGCATTCAAAACCAGATAGGTACAAAAGAATAACCTTTATGATTATAAGGCAGACAGGAGACTGTGGCTTTTAGTATTCTGATGTGGGTTGGAAAATTTTTCACTCCAGACTCATCCTGTTGCTGGCAGCTCCCTTCCTTCATGCAGAACAGGCCAGATACCCTCTCCCTTGGCAGGAAGATGTGAAGAGAGGAGAGAGGAAGGTCTCAACTCTGGCTGCTCATTGGAATCACCTGGAATTGTTAAATTCAATGCCCAGGTGCACTCCAGAGATGCTGATTTAACTGGTCTGGGCTGTCAGCTGGGCATCTGGATTTTTGAAAGTACCGACTCTCCAAGATGGCTGAATAGACACAACTCTGGCACACAACACCCAGCGAGAGAGATGCAGAAATCCAGAGATCTCCTAGCTCCAACTGAGGTACCAGGTGCATTTCAACAGATCTGGTCCAACAGTGAGCAAAGCCCACACAGGGCAGAGCGAGGCGGGCAGGGGTACTGCTTCACCCAGAAAGTGCATCTGACCAGCGAGTCAGAAGCTCCCCGTCTGGCACTCCAGTCCAGATACAGCACCTCCCCCAAAGCCTCAGCAATACACAGAACAGGGGATCTTTGCCAGCCAAGCACTGAGAATTACAAGCGCAGAGTTGAATAATAACCCAGGACAGTGTCCCAGATTGGCACACAGACCTAAACAGATGCATAAGCCCAAAAGGCAGCCGGGAGAGCCTGCGGACCGAGCTATTGCCCCCTCCCCCTGCTCGGAGAGAGAGGGAGCTGTAAGCAGGAGCAGCTGGGCAGGCCCCTACCCCATGACTGGAGAGAGAGGAAGCTGAAAGGGGGAGATGGCCAGGTGCGGCTGGGCGGGTCCCTACCCTCCCCCACAAACTGCAGAGGGCTGAAGCTCTGACTCTAGCAGGTTGCGCAGCCAATGTCACAGTGTGAGCTGAACCCTGAATGATCCAGCCCAGGAGAGAAAGGGCACAACCCACCATTAGAGTGGTGGGACTGGGCTACATAGTGGTGGGACTGGGCTACATGCTTTAACAAAAAACACAGGAAGCCTATGTAGCAACAGGACTGCTTTCTTGACCACCCAGCAGTGCCGCCAGGTCAGCAGAAGAGGCGGGCCTAAACTCCCAGTATAAACAAGAAAGACACAGGAAGCTTTCCTAGCAACCTGAAGGAGTCCCTAGAAACCCAGTAGCACCTCCACAGGCAGACAGGCAATCTCATCAAGCAGCTCCCTGAGACCACAGCTAGGTAAATCCACAAAGATGGGAAAAAACCAGCGCAAAAAAGATGAAACCATCAAAGACCAGAACACCTCTTCTCCTTCAAGGGATCACAGCTCCTCAACAACACGGGAACACAACATGACTGAGAAGGAGTGTGACAAATTGACAGAAACAGGCTTCAGAAGGTGGATAATAACAAACTTTTCTGAGCTAAAGGAACACATTCTAACTCAATGCAAAGAAACCAAAACATTGAAAAAAGGTTAGACAAAATGCTAACCAGAATAACCAGCTTAGAGAAGAACATAAACAACTTGATGGAGTTGAAAAACACAGCACAAGAACTATGTGAAGCAAACACAGATATTAATAGCCGAATCAATCAAGCAGAAGAAAGGATATCAGAGATTGAAGATCAACTCAATGAAATAAAAAAAGAAGGCAAGACAAGAGAAAAAAGAGTGAAAGGAATGAACAAAGCCTCCAAGAAATATGGGATTATGTGAAAAGACCTAATCTATGCTTGATTGGTGTACCTGAATACGATGGGGAGAATGAATCCAAGCTGGAAAACACACTCCAGGATATTATCCAGGAGAACTTCCCAAGCCTAGCAAGGCAGTCCAACATTCAAATTCAAGAAATACAGAGAACTCTGCAAAGATATTCCTCAAGAAGAGCAACCCCAAGGCACATAATTGTCAGATTCACCAGGGTTGAAATGAAGGAAAAAATGCTAAGGGAAGCCAAAGAGAAAGGTCGGGTCACCCACAGAGGGAAGCCAATCAGACTCACAGCAGATTGCTCAGCAGAAACCCTACTAGCCAGAAGAGAGTGGGGGCCAATATTCAAAATCCTTAAAGAAAAGAACTTTCAACTCAGAATCTCATATCCAGCTAAACTAAGCTTCGTAAGTGAAGGAGAAATAAAATCCTTTACAGACAAGTAATTACTAAGAGATTTCATCACTACCAGACCTGCCCTATAAGAGCTCCTGAAAGAAACACTAAGCATGAAAAGGAACAAGTACCAGTCTCTGCAAAAACAAACCAGTGGGCAAAGATCAAAAGTGCAATGAAGAAAATAAGTCAACTAACAGGAAAGAAAACCAGCCAGTAACAAAACGGCAGGATCAAATTCACACATAACAATATTAACATTGAATGTAAATGGCCTAAACACCCCAATCAAAAGACACAGACTGGCAAACTGGATAAAAAGTCAAGACCCATCAGTGTGCTGTATTCAGGAAACCCATCTCACATACAAAGATGGAAGAAGATTTACCAAGCAAATGGGGAACAAAAAAAAAGCAGGGGTTGCAATCCTAGTCTCTGACAAAATGGACTTCAAACCAACAAAGATCAAAAGAGACAAAGAAGGACACTACATAATGGTAAAAGGATCAATCCAACAGGAAGAGCTAACTATCCTAAATATATACGCACCCAATACAGGAGCACCCAGATACATAAAGCAAATTCTTAATGACCTAAAACGAGGTTTAGACTCCCACACAATAATAGTGGGAGACTTCAACACTCCACTGTCAATATTAGACAGATCAACAAGATAGAAAATTAACAAGGACTTCCAGGACTTGAATGCAGATCTGGACCAAGTGGACCTAATAGACATATAAAGAACGCTCCACCCCAAATCCACAGAATATACATTTTCTCAGCACCACATTGCACTTTAAAATTGACCACATCATTGGAAGCAAATCACTCCTCAGCAAAGGCAAAAGAATGGAAATCATAACAAACAGTCTATCAGAACACAGCGCAATCAGACTAGAACTCAGGATTCAGAAACACACTCAAATCCACACAACCACTTGGAAACTGAACAACTTGCTTCTGAGTGTCAACTGGATAAACAATGAAATTAAGGCAGAAATAAAGATGTTCTTCGAAACCAATCAGAATGAAGACACAACTTACTAGAATCTCTGGGACACCTTTAAAGCAGTGTCGAGAGGGAAATTTATAGCAATAAATGCCCACATGAGAAACAAGGAAAGGTCTAAAATTGATACCCTATCATCAAAATGGAAAGAGCTAGAGGAGGAAGTAAAAAAAAAAAAAAAAAAACTCAAAAGCTAGCGGAAGACAAGAAATAACTAAGATCAAAGAAGAACTGAAGGAGATAGAGACACAAAAAACCCTTCAGAAAATCAATAAATCCAGGAGCTGGTTTTTTGAAAAGATCAACAAAATAGACAGACCACTATCCGGATTAATGAAAAAGAAAAGGGAGAAGAATCAAATAGATGCAATAAAAAATGATAAAGGATATATCACCACTGATCCCCCGGAAATACAAACTACCATCAGAGATTACTACAAACAGTTCTATGCACATAAACCAGTAAACCGGGAAGAAATGGATAAATTCCTAAACACTTGTACTCTACCAAGACTAAACCAGGAGGAAGTTGAAACCCTGAATAGACCAATAACAAGGGCTAAAGTAGAGGCAGCAATCAATAGCCTACCAACCAAAAAAAGTCCAGGTCCAGATGGGTTCACAGCCGAATTCTACCAGATGTACAGAGAGGAGCTGGTTCCATTCCTTCTGAAACTGTATCAAACAATACAAAAGGAAGGAATCCTCCCTAACTCATCTTATGAGACCAACATCATCCTGATACGAAAACCAGGCAGAGACTCAACTAAAAAAGAAAACTTCAGGCCAATATCCATGATTAACATCGATGCAAACATCTTCAATAAAATACTGGCAAACAGATTGCAACAGCACATCAAGAAGCTTATCCATCATGATCAAGTAGGCTTCATCCTGGGGATGCAAGGCTGGTTCAACATATGCAAATCCATAAATGTAATCCATTGTATAAATAGAACCAAAGACAAAAACTACATGATTATCTCAATAGATACAGAGAAGGTCTTCAACAAAATTCAACAGCCCTTCATGCTAAAAACTCTCAATAAACTAGGTATCAATGGAACGTATCATAAAATGATAAAAGCTATATATAACAAACCTACAGCCAATATCATACTGAATGAGCAAAAGCTGGAAGAATTCCCTTTGAAATCAGGCACTAGACAAGGATGCCCTCTCTCACCACTCCTATTCAATATAGTATTGGAAGTTCTAGCCAGAGCAATCAGGCAAGAAAAAGAAATAAAGAGTATTCAATTAGGAAAGGAGGAAGTCAAACTGTCTCTATTTGCAGATGACATGATTGTATATCTAGAAGACCCCATCATCTCAGCCCAAAATCTTCTCAAACTGATAAGCAACTTCAGCAAAGTCTCAGGATACAAAATCAATGTGCAGAAATCACAAGCATTCCTATA
>CAUYLG010040870.1:0-50909 GCA_963573385.1 Cacajao melanocephalus
ATTTGTATAACGATTCAAGACCCATCAGTTTGCTGTATTCAGGAAACCCATCTCACACCCAAAGACAAATATAGGCTAAAAATAAAGGGATGGTGGATTTTTTACCACGCAAATATAAAGAAAAAAAAAAAAAAAAAAAAAAAAGCAGGGGTTGGTATCCTAGTCTCTCATAAAACAAACTTTAAACCAACAAAGATCAAAAAAGACAAAGAAGGGTATTACATAATGGTAAATGGATCAATGCAAGAAGAAAAGTTAACTATCCTAAATATATATGCACCCAATACAGGAGTACCCAGATTCATAAAGCAAGTTCTTAGAGACCTACAAAGAGATTTAAACACCCACACAATAATAGTGGGAGACTTTAACACCCCACTGTCAATATTAGACAGGTCAATGAGACAGAAAATTAACAAGGATATTCAGGACTTGAACTCATCTCTGGACCAAGTGGATCCAATAGAAATCTACAGAACTCTCCACCCCAAATCAACTGAATATACATTCTTCTCAGCACTACATTGCATGTATTCTAAAATTGACCACGTAATTGGAAGTAAAACAATCCACAGCTTTTACTTAGAAATGGAAAAGAATGGAAATCATAACCAACAGTCTCTCAGACCACAGTGCAATCAAATTAGAACTCAGGATTAAGAAGCTCACTCAAACCATACAACTACATGGAAAGTGAACAACCTGCTCCTGAATGACTGCTGGGTAAATAATGAAAGTAAGAGAAATAAGTAAGTTCTTTGAAACCAATGACAAGAAAGACATAGCATACCAGAATCTGGGACACAGCTAAAGCAGTGTTTAGAGGGAAATTTATAGCACTAAATGTCGACAGGAGAAAGCAGGAAAGATCTAAAATCGACACACTAACATCACTATTAAAAGAACTAGAGAAGCAAGAGCAAACAAATTCAAAAGCTAAAAGAAGACAAGAAATAACTTAAGATCAGAGCAGAACTGAAGGAGTTAGATACATGAAAAACCCTTCAAAAAATTAGTAAATCCAGGAGCTGTTTTTTTGAAAAGATTAACAAAATAGACCACTAGCCAGACTAATAAAGAAGAAAAGATAGAATAATCAAATAGACACAATACAAAATGATAGAAGGGATATCCCCACTGATCTCACAGAAATACAAACTATCATCAGAGAATGCTATTAACACCTCTACACAAATAAACTAGAAAATCTAAAAGAAATGGATAAATTCCTGGACATATACACCCTCCCAAGACTAAACAAGGAAGAAGTCAAATTCCTGAACAGACCAATAACAAGTTTTGAAATTGAGGCAGTAATTAATAGCCTACTAACCAAAAAAAAGCCCAGGACCAGATGGATTCATAGCCGAATTCTATCATAGGTACAAAGAGGAGCTGGTACCATTCTTTCTGAAACTATTCCAAACAGTAGAAAAAGAGGGAGTCCTCCCTAACTCATTTTATGAGGCCAGCAACATCCTGATACCAAAACCTGGCAGAGACACAACAACAACAACAAAAAAATGTCAGGCCAATATCCCTGGTGAACATCCATGCAAAAATCCTCAATAAAGGACTGGCAAACCAAATTCAGCAGCACATCAAAAAGCTTATTCACCATGATCAAGTCGGCTCCATCCCTGGGTTGCAAGGCTGGTTCATCATACGCAAATCAATAAATGATGTAATCCATCACGTAAACAAAACCAATTATAAAACCAAATGATTATCCCAATAGATGCAGAAAAAGTCTTCAATAAAATTCAACATCCATTCGTGCTAAAACTCTCAATAAACTAGGTATTGATGAAACATATCTCAAAATAGTAAGAGCTATTTATGACAAACCCACAGCCAGTATCGTACTGAATAGACAAAAGCTGAGGTGTTCCCTTTGAAAACCAGCATAAGACAAGGATGCTCTCTCTCACCACTCCTGTTCTACATAGTATGAAAAACTAATTTTGAGCTGGGCACTAAATTAAGTGCCTAATCTCAATTGCCACTGCTGTTTAGAATACCTACAGAATAGATAAGAAACCCAGAATTCAGAGAGGCTAAGTAATGCACGGCAGCCAGAATTACCTCTCAGGCAATCTGACCCCAGAGCCTGTGCTCATTTCCACAACACTGGACATCCTGTTTAGGGGCCTGGGTGTGTGTGTGTGTGTGTGTGTGTGTATATTTATGTAAGGCTTCTACTGGACTCATTTTTTTCAAAACACCAATGAATCATATTCTTTCTCTTTTTAACATTCAGCAAACCAGGAAGGTCAAGACGGGAGAACATAGGCTAAAAATATTCTAAAATAAACCTAAGGTGTAGCATGAAACCCTATAAGCAAGAAATGGAATGTTTTGGTTACTAGGTGGTCCCCTGTTCTTGGAACTGTTGTCTGTGTCTGAGATGGTTTTTTTAATCAGCTGCTGAAAATGTCAGAGATGACTAGTATATACTCATGAGTCATAAATGTGAGTTTTATTCTTGCTCTTGTTTTATTTTAATACATTTTTCCCATATCATTCTAATAATAGCTTTGACAGCTTGAAAGGAGATTTTTTTGGTTTCGTTTTAATACTAAGTTATCTGTTCTCTTAGAACTTTAAATGGGGGAAGGTAAGGAATTATGTGATACTTCTGTAAACTGCTTTTCAGTTTTACCTTCATACCCATTATCTCCCTAAATTCTCAAAGCAGTCCAGAAAGGAAGTTCTACTATCCCTATTTGACAAATAAGGCAACTGAGAGACAGACCTTGATGTATATACTCGTGGCCTCTGCTGGTGAGTTACATAGTCAGAGACCATGTTTAATAATCCTTATAGCAAGTGCCTAAAGCAATGTCTAGCACACAGGAAACAGTAAATGTTGCTGAATGAACGAATGAATGGGACTCAAATACAACACTTTTGCTAGCTAATGCCAGACTCTGAAGTGTGGCCTATACCAGTGCTTTCATTTCTTAAACACCAATTTATTGAGTGCCTGAGTAGTAAGAAACATTGGGTAACTTCTCATTTCAGTTACTGAGCCCAATAAGTTGCTTGGCCTTCCCCTGGACTTTCTGACGCTTGGTGGAAACTCCTTGAGGGTAGGACCTTGCTGACGGACCAGCTGTCAATCAACATAGTAGACTGCATTTAATGCTTTCAAATAAAAATGGCTTGAACATTTATTCTGCAAAGAGTTTAAACGCAAATAAAGAAAACTTAGGAGGAGTGGCTTCTGAGGAGATACTTCTAAGAAAAGACCAAAAATGAAAAAGGCTTTTTTCTGTCATCCTTTACTGAGGCTGTGTGCTTGAAGAGCTCTGGTTCATATTTTGCTGCTGCTGACAAGCATCTCAAAGAAGCAGTGGTTGAGGCCAAGGAAACAGTATTTAAAAATAAGCTATTAATAAAACAAGAGGAAAACAGCAGCCACTTCCAGATTATGGGTTTTTACCACAAGAACCACCAGTAATGGTTTAGAGAGCAATGGAGGGTGAAAAAATGTGAATACTCATTCTTTATAGGAGTGGGTATCTATTTCATTTGGAACATCCTGTTCTAAATACAGGATTGCACTTTCTTAAATGAGAAAAATGCATGTTTTCAAAATCTGAATCAGAACATTGTATTCTTTGAGATTTATAAATTCTTTCATAGCAGTTGCTTGATGTCACTCATTTATAGAATTATAGGTAATTTTAAGATTTCATATCATTTTGGAATATATAGTTAAATCTCAGTTATTCGAAACATAACAAATGGAAGCACTTGTACAAATGGCCCATGTTACTTTATTCAGCCTAAGAAATATCAAGGTTATAGCAGACATCTTTTTAAAGAGCAATCTTGGCTATGTCTTAAAGGAACAACATATTCACTTCAATTTCACTTACTCCCAGTATCTACATTATATGATGATGGTAAGTAATAATTGTTTAGAACAGAATTTCTCAAAATCTAGTTTTTACACCAACTGCATTTTTAAAAATGTAGTTTGCCAGATTCTATTCATCACAATCTATGATGATAGGGCCTAGGAATCTCCACTTAAAATAACAACTTAAAGCGATGATTTTGCACGTTAAAGTTTAAGAACTATAGGTCTACGGTGACAGACTCTGCATTATTTTCTCCAATATCAGAGGACAACAAACTTATACTTTGAGACTCTACTTCCTGAGGTTAAAAAAAAAGAATTAATGCGATTCTAAGAATGAAAACAAAATAGCTTTTCTTTATAATCAATTTAATTATTGAATTAAGTTATTAGCCCATTCATTAAGCATTCCAGTTAATTTGGATTTACCATAAATAGAAATGTAAGAGGCTAACTGAGAAAATGAATTTGTGGTAAACTAACACAAAGCATATTAATGAATGCTTCTTTGAGTTGTACTCAGAACAGCATTAAGAAGTGAAGCTTTCTTTGGTAACATTTGATGTTCTCTTTTTAGAACCTTGTGAAGTTTACCCATTTCTGAGTTGAAAGGAAATGGCAAATTGCTATAACACTTTTCCAGCCTTTTGTTAACTTTACTTGATTATCAAAAGTCAATACTCTTTGCTCCTTCCTTGCATGGCATTAAGTGCTATTGGGTGTCTAATTCTTTACATCTTGACATTTAGTGCCCCAAGGCACCTTATGGCCTGAGCAGATGAAGGGTGTCAATATAATGTGTCTCATAGTTCTGGGCCTATTTCTTAAGCATTTAGGATGTGAGTGTCACTGTCCCCCTTCTCCATAGGGCAGAGATGTAACATTGACATTGATGAGTGTGCCTCCAATCCCTGTCGCAAGGGTGCAACATGTGTCAATGGTGTGAATGGTTTCCGCTGTATATGCCCTGAGGGGCCCCATCACCCCAGCTGCTACTCACAGGTGAACGAATGCCTGAGCAATCCCTGCATCCATGGAAACTGCACTGGAGGTCTCAGTGGGTGAGTAGCTGCCCGATGTAATAGTTTCTTTTTGACCTGTGTTAAGCCAATTGGCTTGTAGTACTGGTGACAGCCTGAAGTCGTCAGATAGGGTCTCGAGCTGAAACGTTGCTGAAGATTTGGTAGTCTGCATCAAAGCCTTCTGAATTACCACTTCATCATGGAAGCTGGCCCCTCCCTTCCATAAGTGAGGACCTAGGTGGAATATAAGGAGTCATGTCTCCCTTATATGGGTCATTAGCAAGGACCCCATGGGAGGAACCCAGACTCGTTGTATGACTCTTTGGCAGTTATGTTTTTAGTATGTATTACCAGAATGATTTCTGAGGAATGTTCTAGCCTTTGATTTTTTTTTCTCCTGCTTAAACATAACTCAGCTCTGTTCTGTCACAGTTCCAGTGTGTGCTCTGAAGTAGGGCTGCTTCAGCCAACTTTAGAAGTGATGCTGATAAAACATTGACAGTTCTTAAGCCCCTTAGACTTGTGTGATATGTTAGTAATTTTCTAGAATCATAGAGTGACCTTAGGTCCCATGAGTTGCTCTTATACTCTTGCTATGTTTACCATAGGATATGGCTTTGGACATTTTCCTTTGCCAAACTTCAAAAGGTGAAAGAATAAAGAGTGTTTTTAGAGGCAAATGGAAAATAAAGTTATTTTAAAATGAATTAACTCAGCATTGCTGTTTCAGAATATGGCAGTTTTTATCCATCTTTTTACTTAAAGATGTTTCTTATCCATCTTTTACTTAAAGATCTCCAGATAAGAAAGCTATCATTTCCTGATATCACATCCTAAGTGTTAGTGATATTCAAACTGGAGATTGTATTTACATTTCAAATGCCTTCATTCTTGTGCCTTTTCCTGCAGAATACCCTAGGTGCTTTCCGAAGCCAAGTTTCAGGTCAGAACTCAGCATGACCCAGATATGAAATATCCCAGGAGCATCCTAAAGTGGCTTAGGGTCTCTGACAGTGACCTAGGTCTCTATTTTGCACCAAAAACTAATGCTCTTAACGTTTGCTTTACTTTACTTTTATGTACAATAAAATACATGGTGCAGATTTATCCATGATATTGTTTCCTTCAGAGTGGCCCAATATATTGTACAAACCATTGTTTACACAAGAAATTTCATTATAATTTCACTAACTTAGTGAGCCAGGAAAGCACCAAGAAGGTTTCTTTACTGGATACACCCAATGGGCCCACGTGGTACACACCGTGTGCAAGGTGATGCAAGCATAGTTCCATGAAAGAGAAATGAGATCCGTTTGTCCCTTTTCTTCATCAAGTCCTATATTTCACTCTATGACTCAATCACATTTATACCTCCTATCGTAAAAAGTTTTATCTTCTTTCAGATATAAGTGCCTCTGTGATGCAGGCTGGGTTGGCATCAACTGTGAGGTGGACAAAAATGAATGCCTTTCTAACCCATGCCAGAATGGAGGAACTTGTGACGATCTGGTGAACGGATACCGGTGTACTTGCCCAAAGGGCTTTAAAGGTGAAACAGAAGTACATCTTTCCGTGTCTGTTCTTTGTCTTCTTGTTGTTGCATATTGCTTCACTCACTCCTTAGATTCCTCTTCTCTTTTTTCATTCATTCATGTAGCAAACATATTGAGCAATTAGAACCTGTAAGGCACTTGGGAACAAAAACATGAATAGCTGTAATTTCTGCCTTCAGCCTAGCAGAGAGGTAACCTATGGAAAGAGTAATATTTAAAATGAGCAGTTAAGACTTTAGTTTTACAGCTTTGGCCAAGTGTCTAATTGTAAGCTTCCTGGTCCAGGTATATACCGAGTCTGTGGTAGTTCAAATGGATATATAGAAGTAAAATGAAAATATTATGCCTACTATAATTAAGATAGTAGTAATATCAAGGAAGAATCCACATGTTCAGAACTCTTTTCAACAAACTTTTTTATACATTGAGATATTCTTAGGTACTTAGTCATCTTTGGTCTACATCAGAGGTCCTCAACCCTCAGGCCACAGATCAATACCTGTCTGTGGCTTGTTAGGAACCAGGCCACACAGCAGGAGGTGAGCACCCGGTCAGGGAGCAAAGCTTCATCTGTATTTATAGCCACTCCCCATCGCTCGCATTGCTGCCTGAGCTCCGCCTCTGTCAGATCAGTGGTGGCGTTAGACTCTCATAGGAGTGCAAACCCTATTGTGAACTGCACATGTGAGGGACCTAGGTTGTGTTCTTATAAGAATCTAATGCCTGATGATCTGTCACTGTCTCCCATGACCTATAGATGGGACTGTCTAGTTGCAGGAAAACAAGCTCAGGGTTCCCACTGATTCTGCATTATAGTGAGTTGTAAAGCTATTTCATTATATATTACAGTGTAATATTATAATAATAAAAATAAGGTACTCAATAAATGTGACATGCTTGAATCATCATCCTGAAACCATCCCCCCCAATCCCAGTTCATGGAAAAATTGTCTTCCACGAAACCAGTCCCTAGTGCCAAAAAAGTTGAGGGACTGCTGGCCTACACAACAAATGTATAGTCCTGGGAATTGTGTAAAATCTGTTTCTTGAGTTATCACTGTTGTATTTCTACCATCAGTTTTCTCTTGGAAACTCACAAAAGAGACGTGTGGGTAAATCATTATATCTGCACTCATCTATCTACTTATTCATTGATTTCCTCACTCTCAAATATTGCGCCATGCTATTGTAATACATCAGCATGTTTTAGAGCCACTTTGTTTGATTACTTGAAATTTTCCTGAGACCATATTTCAGCCATTAATTTTCTGATATATTACATTGGCAAAGAAACTTGTAGATTTCAAAACACTTTCGTTTCTTTATTTTATGAGACTTGTTTATCAGTGAACAAAATAAAATTCAAAAGGTAAAATCCCAAGTTATATGCGCAGTGAGCAGCAGAATACTCCTTGAACCCCTACCTCTGTACTCCTGCACCATGTTTTCTGGTCCACAGTGCCATACTCCATTTTAAGGCTCTGTGCCAGGCCCTGCTGGAGATGGAGAGGTGTGCAGTATTTGGGTACTGTCCTATCCCCACTAATCTTTTATTCCTTTTATCCTTTTCTTAGTGGGAGAAGGTTTCATGCCTTGAATCAGGAAAAAACAGCTTTGTAACTTCAGGAAGTACCACATGGGTGGTAGACACTGGGCCTATGCAAAACTGGGCATAAATCAGAGGCTTTGATTAATGTATTAAAAAGCATCATCCCTTTTCCTGACCAGAAATGTTGTATACAAACGGCTTATGTTTATCATGCAGCAAGCCGTTGGCTGGATGCAGTGGCTCACACCTGTAATCCCAGCATTTTGTGAGGCTGAGGTGGGAGGATCACTTGAGCCCAGAAGTTTGAGACCAGCCTGGGCGACATAATGAGACCTCATCTCTACAAAAAAATTTAAAAATCAATGGGTGTGATGGCATGCACCTGTGGTTCCAGCTACTAAGGAGGCTTAGGTGGGAGGATTGCTGAGCCCGAGAGGTTGAGGCTGCAGTGAGCCGTGATTACATAACTGTACTCCAGCCTGAATGATAGAGGAAAACCCATGTCTCAAAACTAAATAAATATTAAATAGATCATGCAACAAGCTTTTGAACCAAGAACTTCATTATTGAGAAGTTATATGTATTTGAAGAGGCATTAGGCTTTCAGACCATTATAATAAACTGTTTTTTCATTCATCTTTTCAACTAATTGACTGCTGTCATTTACTGACTGTATGTCAGGGACATGGGGCTGAAATGAATGAACAGGTATTTCAGTGGCCTGAAGAGGTGAATGCAGTTTCTGATGTATTCAATTTTTACCCTCAAGAGAATTGGTTAGACATTGAGACAGTGAGGCTGTCAGAAAATTTTACTGTTTTTGGTGTATCCCTTTTGTCTACAGGCTATAACTGCCAGGTGAATATTGATGAATGTGCCTCAAATCCATGCCTGAACCAAGGAACCTGCTTTGATGACATAAGTGGCTACACTTGCCACTGTGTGCTGCCGTACACAGGTGGGTCCTGGAGTGCCAGCAGGGACCAGAGGGGATACTTGGCCTTGCTTTGGCAATGCCTGAGTCTCCGTGCCCAGGTCTGTGGGGCTACAATGCTGTTCCGAGGACTCACTCCTCCGTTGTCCTTCCTGCCTGTACTGACTGGATCTTGAGCTTTGAAAACACATTGTGGCTTCCTAAGATGCAAGTGTTGGACAGTCATTTGCCTCTATTGTGCTTTAGTATTTGAAAAAAAAATTTTTTTAATTGTATATGGCTGGAACCTGGTACATAGCTGATGGTTATCATTTGAATGTTTCCAGGACATTAGCTATTTGTCTTAGTTTCAATAATACAGCTACAATTTATTGGTAATTTACTATGTGCCAGACACTTTTGTACTTTGGGTTGTTCAATGTATTCCTCAATAATTCAGCAATGTAGAAGTTCCTATTGCCATTTTAAACATGAGGAGGCTGAGGCAAAGGGAGCTTGCTTGCTCAAGGTCATACAGGTAAGTGGTACATATAGGATTTACCTTTAAGTCTCTCTGAATCTGAAGCTTTTCCTCTTAATGGCCTTTTTACTTCCCACATTCAGTACCGCTACATCTCACTCAGAGGTGTCACCCCTTCAATGGCTGTTACAACTGAGAAGACGTGAGTGTGACTGCACGTCACGTAACTGTTCTTTGTTTCGAAGGTGTTGTGTTTGGAGTGTGCTTGGGACATTTATTCTTTGTTTTTACTGGCTTATTATTGCCTTCTTGTGATTGTTTATATTTCTACGGCTTGTTTATCTTCTCTTCCATCTATTTTCTTCATTCAGAGGGAACAGATCACAAACATGGACAATAACATTGCCTGTTTCATCAGCTTGCGGCATGCAGTCAGGAGCATGGCTGAGTTATTACTTCCCTGGCGTCTTGAGCTGTTAACAGTGATTCTAAGTTGTGTAGAGTAGCAGAATAGCCATAGCATGACTGTGCTACCTCAAAGGCTTGATAGTACGTTGTTACCTTTTCCCCTCTAGAAGAAATATTAATGTAGGGAAACTACATTTAACAGGCCTAGTTCATAAAATCACAGTTATAGGAAGTCTCTATCTTGCCCAAGGTCACACAGTTAGCAATGTCAGAGCCAGTGCCGAAAAGACTGGGGTTTCTCCATTTCCAAAGCCTCTCAATCAGGACTTTGGACTTGAATTCTGAGAACATCCTTGGGATACAACTTGGGAACATTTGCATTTTCTTTCCTGTTTATCTGTCATAAACTCTCTTATTTACTTTCCAGGCAAGAATTGTCAAACAATTTTGGCTCCCTGTTCCCCAAATCCTTGTGAGAATGCTGCTGTTTGCAAAGAGTCACCAAATTTTGAGAGTTACACCTGCTTATGTGCTCCTGGCTGGCAAGGTAACAACATGGGCATGGAAAAGCCAAGAACATGCATTCTGATCTTTAAACAAAGTGGTCAGGTCATCAGATGATATGGAAGGCCCTGCTGGTCTTCTGAGACCTGTCCATCTTGTCAAGAGCACAGGTTTTGCACAGGAGCTGCTAACTGGAATGGCTTAGAAAGCCTTTCCATTGTCTGTGTCTTTGGGGCCCCCTAGTGGCTGGAAGGCTGCAACCCAAGACTCTTGAGTTGTGATGTTCATTCTACAGGGTGTTGTAGCACTTTGGCATCAACTTCCTAGGTGACAGAAGTCTTCCTGGAACTTTCTAAAGCAGGGGACCAACCAGTTTGTCTGTGGAGTAGCTCCATGCACGCCAACTAAGCTCAGGTCCTGCATAGATTTTTGTGGGAAGCAGCTTCTAAGGACTAGGTCATTTATTGTCCTGTGTTTCTAGGTCAGCAGTGTACCATTGACATTGATGAGTGTATCTCCAAGCCCTGCATGAACCATGGTCTCTGCCATAACACGCAGGGTAGCTACATGTGTGAATGCCCACCAGGCTTCAGTGGTATAGACTGTGAGGAGGACATCGATGACTGCCTTGCCAGTGAGTATGCCAGTCAGCTCCTAAGCCCCCTGAGGAGAGGAAAGCACACAGGGAGCAGAAGAGAGCTCAGTGGAGGCTGCTGCCTCTCATGCCTGACATTAGCCATACTGGTCATTTATCCAGCATATTTAATAATAGTGTTTTAATTCTTCCTTTTGAAGCTAGTGTCCTTGGGAGTTGAGGCAGTGGGATATATATTAAGCATTCTCTTTAATTTGTAAACATTGAAAATGTGAGGACAGTGCTTTGATAGTGCTTTTTTTAAAAAACATATTTATTGAGATATAATTAATGTACATTAAATGGCAAATATTATCAGTGTACAATGTGACACATTTTGACATATGGCAACTGAAACTATCACCCAAAATAGTAAACATATTTATCACCCTAAAAGTATCTCCATCCCACTGCAATTTAATTTTCTCTCTCTTTCTTGCCTGTGGAGCCACAGATTTACCTTCTGTCACTATAGATTATTAGTTGGCAATGTTTTATCATTTTATATAAATGCAATCAGATAAGCATACATTTTTTCGGGAGGAGAGGTTCTGACTTGTTTTAATGAACATAGATCCATCCATGTTGTTTATATCAATATTTCATTTTAGTTTATTGTTGCAGTATTTCATTGTATGGACATAGTAGAGTTCATTGGTTGATGGCCATTTGGGTGTTTTCCCATTTGGGGATATTACAGATGAAGTTGCCATGAATAAGTCTTTGTGTAGATATATGGTTTTATTTCTCTTGAGTAAATACATAGGAGTAGAATTGGTGAGTCATGTGGTAAGTGTATTTTCACTTTCTAAGAAATTGCCAAAACGTTTTCCAAGGTGGTTGTACTATTTTCGTTCTCACCAGAATTGTATGAAAGTTCTATTTGAACCATATGCTCACAAACACTTGGTGCTATCAGTCATTTTAAATTTAGCTCTTCTAGTGGTTGTATAATGGTATATCATTGTGATTTTAATTTGTGTTATTCTCTTTGCTAGTGGTGTTAAGCATCATTTCATGTGCTTTTTGCCCATCTGCACGTCTTTGCTGGTGAAATGTCTGTTTACATCTTTGAACTCAAAAAGGCAACCCATTTGAAATAATTGGTGTCTTCTTGAATTCAAAGAGTTTTATATATTTCTAGATAAGAATTCTTTGACAGGTGTTTGTTTCCCAACTATTTCCTCCCAAATTATAGCTTCTCTTTTGAATTTCTTTTGAAGAGGAAGATGTTAACACTGATGAAATTCAGTGTACTCATGTTTTTCCTTTATAGTTCATGCTTCATGTCTTGTTTAACAAATCTTCACCTAATCCAAACTCAAGGCTTATCTACTGTGACTTCTTCTAAAAGTTGCATAATTTTAGATCTTTTACTTTAGTCTATGATCTATTTTGAGTTTTTTCATGTTGTGTGACTTAAAAGTCAAGTTTAGTTTTTTTTCCCTAACTATACTAACCTAACTTCTTATTAGTTGTAGGTTCCTAGGTTATCCTCTAGATTAGTTTAGATTGCTAGGATTTTCTACAGATACAATCATGCCGTCTATAACGATAACCTTTATGCCTTTAATTTCTTTTCAACCCTGTATGCGTTTTATTTATTTTAGTATTATTGTAGTAAGATCTTCAATAAATACCAAATAGAAGTGGTGAGAGAAGCCAGTCTTGTTTTTGATCCTAAGGAAAAAGCATGTAGTCTTCTACCACTAAGTAAGATGTTACTTACAGGTTTTCATAAAGGCCCTTTATCAAATTGAGAGATCTTGTACTTCTGGTTTAAGAGGTTTTTTTGTCTTTTTGTAATGAATGAATGTTGATTTTTTTTTTGTATGCAATTGATTTATCTACATCTGTTGAGATGGTGATATTATTGTTTGGTCTTTTAATATAAGTAAATTATCGTTAACTTTATTATTAACATTTTGCAAATGTTAAACTACTCTTAAATTTATAAGATATATTCCACTTAGTCATTATGCTTTATTCCTTTTACACGTCATTGGATTTGATTTGCCGAAATTTTGTTAAGAATTTCTGTGTCTGTGTTCATGAAGGATAGTGTTCTCCAGGTTTCTTGTGCTGTCGTTGTCTGGTTGTGATGGGAGGGCGATGCTGTCCTCATAGAACATATCAAGAAGTGTTTCTTTCTATTTTCTGGAAGAATTTTTGTAGAACTGGTGTTTTTTCTTCCAAATATCTGATATGGAACCTTCTTTCTGGGAAGGTTTTTAACTACGAGTTTGGTTTTCCTAATACGTATAGTGTCATATGAGGCTATTTGTTTTTAATTGAGCTTTGGTAATATCTGTCTTTCAAAGAATTATTCTAATTCATCTGTTTTGTCAAATTTGTTAACATAACATCAATTTGTTTTATAACATTCCCTTATTGTGCTTTAATATCTATAATATCCGTGATGGTTTCCTTCTCTTGTTTCTACTACTGGTAATTTGTCTCTTCTTTCACTGAAGGGAAAGAATGTCTGTTTTGCAGATTTTTTTTCATAAAGTGTTCTATAAATGTTATTAATTCAAATTGGATAATAGTGTTATTCAGGTCTTTTATGTCCTCCATGACTTTCTGTCTCCTTTTATTCATGGAGGGATATTGAAATCTTCTACAATCATTGTTTATTTGTCTGTTTCTCTAGTAATTCTGTTAGTTTTGGCTTGATGAATTTTGAAACTCTAATCTTAAGTTCATGAACATTTAGGGTTCTTATGTCCTTTTGAATAATTGACCCTTTTATCATTTTGAAATGGCCCTTTTTAAACTCTTGTCATATTTCTCTCTTTGAAGTCTACTTTGCCTGATACTGATATAGCTACTCTAGCTTTATTTTATCATTAGAGTGTGTTTTTAAAAATCCTTTTACTTCTGGCCTGTTTCTCTAAAATGGGTTTCTTTTAGAGAGCATATATTGGTTCTTGTCTTTTTTCTTCAATATGACAATATCTATTTTTTAATTCAGGTATTTAGACTGTTTAAATTTAATGTAGTTTTTTATATGGCTGGTTTCAAAATATGCCATCTTGCTCTTTGCTTTGTCTTTGTTCTTTCTGTTTATTGTTTCTATTTTTCTCGTTTTCTGACATCTTTTGAAATAATTGAGTATTTTTTGTGATTATATTTTATTTATTCGCTACCACATTAGCTCTATCTTTTTTAGTAGTTATTGTAGGGATTACTGTATGCAGCTTTAACTTATTATAATGTACCATCAATCATACCACTTCATACAGAGGAGAAGAGCTGTACACTCACATTTACACTCCTCCTGGCCTCTCTTCTATTGTTGTTATAAAATATATATATCATTAAACCCTCCAAATATAATAATTGAACTTTAAAAGTTCAATTATTTTTTTTCAAGAAATTTGAAAAATAATTTAAGAGTCTTAGGTTACCCACATATTTTCAATTCTTGTTGGTTTTCACTCTTTTATGCAGATTTGTGTTTCCATCAGGTATCATTTTCCTCCTGACTGAAAAAATTCCTTGAATATTTTGTGTAGTCTTTGTCTCCTGGTGATGAAGTCTTTCTGTTTTTGTGTGTCAGAAAGGTTTTTATTTGGCAATAGTTTTCAAAGATAGTTTCACAGGAAAGAGAATTCTAAACTGACTTTCCCCTTCAGCACTTTAAAGCTATCCTATTGTCTTCTACCTTGCATTATTCTGAGGAAAAATCTGCTGTTATTTAACAATTCTTTTATTTGTTCCTTCACATGTAATTATCTCTCCTGTGGCTGCTTTTAAGATATTCTCTTGGCCGGACATGGTGGCTCATGCCTGTAATCCCAGCACTTTGAGAGGCTGAGGTGGGCAGATTATGAGGTCAGGAGTTCGAGACCAGTCTGGTCAATACGGTGAAACCCTGTCTCTACTAAAAATACAAAAATTAGCTGGGCGTGGTGGTGGGCGCCTATAATCCCAGCTACTCAGGAGGCTGAGGCAGGAGAATCGCTTGAACCCAGGAGCAGAGGTTGCAGTGAGCTGAGATCACACCACTGCACTGTAGCCTGGGTGACAGAGCGAAACTCAAAAAAAAAAAAAAGGTTCTCTTTGTATAGTTTGCAAGAAAAGAAAAAAATGATATTCTCTTTCCACTGATTTTTAACAACTTGAATATCGTTTTACATGTAAGCCGTGTTTTTGCAATTGTAAGTTCCTTAAGAGCCACAGCTGCATCTTGTTTTTCTTGTTCTGATTTGTATACCCTAATTGTAGAGTGCCATGGCATGATCGTAGCTTAAAATTTGTTGGTTTATTACTATGAATGTGAAGTGTTCCAAGATCAAGCTTATGTGATATTTCAATTTTTATTTAAACTTTGTTTCATAAGACTACTTAAATCTAAAAGAGAAAGAGAAAGAGGAGACAGAAGTGAAACGGAGAGAGAGGATTAATTTATATAGTTAGTATGCCTGGAAAAACATGTATGTATGTATTTTGTCCTCCTCCGCATACTCCACCATCACATATACCTTTTGAAAGTATTGATTTATATTCTGTGTATTGGGACACATATTTGATTTGCAAATGTACAAGGGACCAATGCAAGTTTTATGACTATTAATTTTACATAACTGTTAGTGGTGATATAGGTGAATTTTATTCCAATTAACAAACAGGTTAAAAATTTCAAGCAAGTAGTATTGAATTCATTTTCATAAATGGGGGAGTTGGCAAAATTTAATGAAAAGGTCAGAATTATGCTGCCCTCAGCGTGACTTATTTCAGGTCATTCACTTTTATGAATCTAAGATTAAATTGATGCTACTGTTCAGAGCTCTAATTTTTGTGTAATGGCTTAGATCCTTGCCAGAATGGAGGTTCCTGTGTGGATGGAGTGAATACTTTCTCCTGCCTCTGCCTTCCGGGTTTCACTGAGGATAAGTGCCAGACAGACGTGAATGAGTGTCTGAATGAACCCTGTAAGAATGGAGGGACCTGCTCTGACTACGTCAACAGTTACACTTGCAAGTGCCAGGCAGGATTTGATGGAGTCCACTGTGAGAACAACATCGATGAGTGCACTGAGAGGTGAACATCCAATCACTCGGGCATCAGCATCTTACGAGAGAAAGGGAGAAAGGGGAGGAAACTTCAGAGCATAGTGCTAGAATTGTGGAGCAGGGATGAGGTGTCCACATGGATACCAGTCCACATTCCCAGTTCACAGGGCAGTCTCCTATTGCCCAGTTCCTGATTCCTGATAAACATATATAATAGTTAGAAAGTCAAAGATGAGAAGTTGAAAAGTTTATAAGGATGTTTTATTGTTTGTTTCTTGCTTAGGGAACAGAAAGAGCTATAATTCTGTTCTGTTCCTCCCCTGGTCTCGTTCATTTTAAAAATCCAAGAATTTCAGTTTCTCTGCAGAGACTGGAATTGTTACCACTCTTTAAGTAATTTCTGGGAGGTTTGTTTCATTTCTTTTTATAATATTATGAACATGTTTGTTCTGTTTTTCTTTTGTAAATATTCTATAGTGAAGAGCACTTTTCTTATAAATTAAGTTGACTTAGAGATGAAATGAAATGTGGTACATGAGAAAACCACAGAAGAACTGGGTAAAACCTAGAAAACTTTACTTTCTCTAGTTATCTATCATAAGCTCAGCCTTTTAAATACTTCTAAGCCTTTGGTTATAGAAAGGAAGTGGGCACCTGAGAGCTTCTGGCAGCCAGTCTAGCTTGTAAGAAAGTTTATGGGATATGGGGTAGTCGGGGGGTGTTTGCCTCTGTAATGTCTTAGATTCCAGAAATCTTACTTTCAGGTAGCAAGTCACAGAAACCAAATACATAGCTGATGTTGCTTTCCCTGTTTGTTTCTTAGCTCCTGTTTCAATGGTGGCACATGTGTTGATGGGATTAACTCCTTCTCTTGCTTATGCCCTGTGGGTTTCACTGGACCCTTCTGCCTCCATGAGATCAATGAATGCAGCTCTCTTCCATGCCTGAATGAGGGAACATGTGTTGACGGCCTGGGTACCTACCACTGCACCTGTTCCTTGGGCTACACTGGAAAAAACTGTCAGGTAATTGACTTCCTTCCCATTCACTCAGCTCCTCTAGAGCAGCTGAATATTATACTTATTCACTTTTTAGTCTGAATAAGCTTTTCTAAAAGAGAAAATTGTGGATCTCAGGAATGTCCCTGAGATAAATCTAGGTAACTGCTTAATAACTTGTAGATTCCAAAATGATGACACTAGCAATGTGATATGGATTCACAAACATAAGATCTTTAAAAGGGGCAACCAAGAACTGCAGAAAAATACAAGTGGGAAATAAACATGATTTTGTTTGTTTTGTTTACATTGGAAGCACCGAAAGAACTGAAGAAAATACAGAATAATCAAAATTACCTTTTAAAGGTCAGATGCAACATCTAAGAGAGTAATAGTGATAATTATGTCTTGCAATGTTGTAACATTCTTAAAACCAAACAATTTACATATTTTTTTAAGCTCAAATATGTAATACACATTTCCATAAAATTTTAGTTTGGAAAGAGCCCTTATAGGCAACTAATCTAACCTTTGATTTCATGGAAGGCAGAACTGAGCCCCAGAAGGGCAAAGTAACTTTTCCAAAGTTGCATACCAAACAGCACTGTGTTTAATTTTATGTTATTCTACCTCTTTAATAGTGATAGAATAATAACTCCAAGGAACATAGGAGCAAATGGCCAAATTTAACTTGACTTACAGGGTGTCCTTTAATAAGGCTTTGGCTGTATTAGACACGCAAGCACCCACCCACCTCCACAAAATGAAGTGGCTTGTTGCTGATTCCATGGATCACGAGATCATTTTTTGCTGGGCTCCTATTTGTTCTCACAGTGTAAATTGGAAGTGCTGGTGAAATTTGAATTGTGAATTTGGCCTTCCTCTCGTCAAAGGGCCAAGCCACTCCATGTGTGAATTAAGATGAAAGGTGCTAGTCCTTCTGTACTCTTTGCCTCACATTTTTCATAAGCCTGATTGTCTTCCTTAGAAATAAGCTCTTAAATGTTTTAGGTTTATTAACAGGTGTTAAGTCCTTTTACCCATATTCACCACAGATAAATTTGGTCAAGACCCATGTGGATTTCTCACACAGGATTAGCACAGAAAGTATGCACCTATCTGACAGCTTTAATTCTTTCTTTCTAGCACTACAGGGTGGCCATACATGTAGGCAAATCATATCTAGAGCATTGGGAATAGCTTAACCTATTGGGTTTCCCCAAATTCTTAAACGTTTGTGTTAAGAACTTTAGAAGACCTAAGAGGAATTAGAGTACAGCAGGCCCTCAAATCACTTTATTTCATTCACTGTCATTTTGTTGGAACATTGAGTGGGGAAAATCTGTTTTTGGCTAGAGCTGCTATCTGTGTGGAGTTTGCATGTTCTCCCCATGACAGCATGGATTTTCTCCAGGGTCTTCAGTTTCCTCCCACAACCCAAAGCTGCGCATGTTGGGTGAAGTGGGCATGTCTGCATTGTCCCAGTCTGCCAGAGTAGGCTCTGGCCACTCATGAACCTGAACTGGAATAAGTGGGTTAGAAAACAAATGAATGAATATACCAATTATTGTAAAACTGAAACTCATGCCTGTAATACTCATACGAGTGCACAACAATAAACAGCGTGGTACAAAAGCACCCAGCAAGCCTGTTATATTGGTTAGTGTTGCTTTCTGAACTGTGGTGGGTAAGAGGTGCTGACAGTTTTGCTTTGTAAACGTTTATTCCTTGATTTGACCTACCACCACTAGGACTACTGTTATTCATGGATTCACCAAAAATGGGGTAAATAATTATCTTGTTCTTACTAATCTTTCTTGAATGTATAGTTCGTTTATTTCAATGTTTAATATTAGAAGTGGGTGTTAATTTGAAGTTTAATGATTTTTTTTGACCAGAAATAAGTATAGGAACTTAACTCTTGTTTATATCAATTATACTGTGGTAAAATTGATTTCGTTATATATCGTTGTGCTTAAAGTTACAGTTTCCAAGAACCTAATAATGACATTTAGTGAAGTCTTATGGTACATAAAAATGGTTAGGTGTACCTCAGAACACTGAACCTAGTTTAAGCTCTCTTTTACTAGATGAAGGCTCTCTTTTCTTTCTAATCAGTGTGCTTTTCTTTGATTTGTTGTAACACAATGTAGCTTCTTTTCTTCATTTCTAGTATTTGAATTTTGATGTATGTACACCCCTCCTCTGTTTCAGACCCTGGTGAACCTCTGCAGTCAGTCTCCATGTAAAAACAAAGGTACTTGTGTTCAGGAAAAAGCAGAGTCCCGGTGCCTGTGTCCATCTGGATGGGCTGGTGCTTATTGTGACGTGCCCAATGTCTCTTGTGACATAGCGGCCTCCAGCAGAGGTAAGCTTTGCTCCCTTGGGCTCAGTTCATTCACTGAAATATTGACTTACCAGTGGCATTTAGAGCAGGTATCATTTTTGTGGGATAAGAGAGAAGAGTAGATAGTAGTGGGTTAGCAGGCCTCTGGGGAAAGGGCTCAAGACAGAAGGTGTAAGGGTAGAGGAATAGGTTCCGAGATTCCTAGAAGAAACGTATTTGAAATGGAACTAATTTATATTCTACTTTGAGGGTTTATTTATTTTTAATATGCATCTGGTGCTGAGGGTGTGAAGAAATAGGTAAGAATAAGATTTGATGTGTCAATCAGTTTAGATTTATTTGCTCATTTGTTGGTCTGAACCCCCTATGTGTCATGTGTTCTTCTATGACATTTCTTCCTCACTGGATTTCCCAGGCGTGCCTGTTGAACACTTGTGCCAGCACTCAGGTGTCTGCATCAATGCTGGCAACACGCATTACTGTCAGTGTCCCCTGGGCTATACCGGGAGCTACTGCGAGGAGCAGCTCAATGAGTGTGCATCCAACCCCTGCCATCACGGAGCAACGTGCAGTGACTTCATTGGTGGATACAGATGTGAGGTGAGGACACTGAGCAGGCAGAGGTCATGGACCTCCCCAGAGATTGTACAACTGTCTTGAGCCTGGTATATTGAATTTAGCTGCTTGCATCTTATATTTATTGTTTATTAGAATTTTCCAATCCCCATCATAGTGTTTGCCACTGTTTCTTTCAGCCTCTGTATGCCATAAGTTAACATGGCCCTAGTAAGATATTTTTATAGGCGTCTGGAACCATCCCAGCTCCTTATGGTTGCTTTTAGGATTTAGAGCCAACAGTCACTACCAGAGTGAATTCTACAGGCCTACCCAACATAGCAGTCTATAATTCCCTGAATAGCAGCTGAGATAGGAAAAACTGTTTCGTGGAATGTCCCTTTGGCCCCTGTCACCTTTGTATTAAGTCAACTTGCAGTTCTCTCTCAAAATAAATGTTGCTCATCCTGTTCCCCATAGCATCACGCTAAATGTTACATGTACATATTTGAGGAAGTATGTGTCATCATGGGACGTGTCACTGTTTCAATGTCTGGGCTGACATGGCCCCAATAAACCAGTTTCTCATACATACGTATAGTTCCCTAAACCTGGAGATCAATAAATGCATGTCTGTACTACCGTCCACATATGCCTTTTGACTGAGTCATAGGGTCCTCATCACATACAAAGGAATGTCTGTTTTAAAGATGAGGAAACCTGTACACAGAGGAACAAAAGTTTTGCACACAAGTCAAATCTGAAATATCCTTCAGAGTATTCAGTCCTTGCCCTCCCTTTAATGCACCTTTTTCAACGGAAGAGGAATAGATAAAGGCCAGTAAGCTGCAGGTTGTCTGTCCCTGCATGGAAGGATTAGCAGAGAGTGTAAGGGCTCCAGAGAAACATACAAAAGCTAAGCGGGGAGGTAGGAGAGAGTCACGGAAATGTTCACATCTGACTTGCTCTCATGGTCTGTTGCCAGTAACGTTCCAATATTTCTTGTCCTTTTTGCTTCCTCATGGCAGTGTGTCCCAGGCTACCAGGGTGTCAACTGTGAGTATGAAGTGGATGAGTGCCAGAATCAGCCCTGCCAGAATGGAGGCACCTGTATTGACCTTGTGAACCACTTCAAGTGCTCCTGCCCACCAGGCAGTCGGGGTACGAAATCATCCTCATCCATTTTCCATCCAGGGCACTGTCTAATTTATAAATCCATTCTTAGTGGTCAGGGGATTTTATAAAATTAAAGATATTAAGACTAGCTTCATTCCAAGCATTTAGTTCTGCATCCTGGTAATTCAAGCCATTTTATTCTTTCATCTCTTGCTAGCTTTGATGTTGTGATTTATGTTCAAGGTTTCATCTTGTTGTTTGGCATCTTATATTCCATGAAACACAGAATATGGAACTGATAGAACATTGTAACAAAATTAACCTGGTCAGTAAGATTTCTTGTTGCTTCAAGGAAAAGCAACTAATGGCCTCTAAGATAAACAATTTACATTTACCTGCTTTTGTATTTTTTAAATTAGCCAATTCCTGACTCTATAAGGTAGGGGAATAAATGAAATGAAAATATCTGCCTATTTTCATAACCTCAGGTGAGGATACTGATGGCATAAGATTCTGCTTTAGGAATTGCAGTAAGGCCTGATGAGAGATGCAACCCTGGACTGTGAGTGATGGGGCCATCATTCTGCTGTGAACATTGATACTGCTTTTGAACCATCCCTTGGAAAGAGTTTAGAGTATTGTTTGTTAGAAGTGATCTAGTTGTGCTGGGGCCTACTCTGAGAAACCTGTGAAAATGTAAAAGGCTATCCACACTGGTGAGAAATTCATTCTTGTTAGTGTCAAAGAGAATAGAATGCCAGAAAAGTATAAGTATTTGTATTGCCGTAGAGCTTTGTGTGAATAAATTTGGATCATGTGCCTTCCCAGATATCAGAGTTTGATTAAATTAAAATAGGAGAGTACACTACTAGTAGGCTGGTTATTGAGGAATGAGGTTAATGGGAAGAAGAAAACTAAGGAGAAACAGTCTTTAAGTATTTGAAGAATTGTCATGCTAAAAGGAGAATTGTTCTTTATTCTAGAAATCAATGGTTGAGTAAAAATTAATTCCAATTCATTACTAATTTGTTCCTTTGAACAATTATACTGGTTAAGACAAGCTCCAGTTCTGGTGATCGCTATTATCATAGTTCATTTCTGTTGCTATAAAAGAATACATGAGACTAAGTAGTTTGTTTCTTGAAAGAGGTATATTTAGCTGTACAGGAAGCATAGTGCCAGTATCTACCTCTTGTGTGAGCTTCAGGCTGTTTTCACTCATGGTGAAAAGTGAAGAGGAGCCAGTGTGTGCAGAGATCACATGGCAAGAGATGAAGCAAGTGAGAGGGGAGGAGATCCCAGGCTCGTTTTAACAACCAGCTGTCATGGGAACTAACAGAGTGAGAATGTTCTCATTGTCTCAGGGGCGCACCTTGAGGCATTCATGAAGGGTCTGCTCCAGTGACCCAAACAGGTCCCATTAGGCCCCACCTCCAACATTGGAGATCAGATTTTAGCATGTGCTTCAGTGGAGTCAAACTCCCAGATATAGCAGCAATTAAACCTCAAATCTCAGAGCTTAATATAACAATGACTTTGTAACTCAAATAAAGTTGAATATGTGTTGAGCTACCTTTCTCTGTTTTAGATATGTGGTTTGAAAGGGTCATACAGCAGCTTTCACTAGCTCGGTCTGGAAGCAACACACATCACTGTCCCTCACAGTATATTGACCAGAATTATTAAATGGTCTCCCTGACTTCAAGGGAGGCTAGGAAATATGGAAGAGTACATGGATATTCATCAAACCCTAAAATCACTGCTATACCATGAACTTTTTGTTGATTAGATATGTCCAGTCACAGAATGGATCATTTCAGAAGGAAACAAAATTTTTGTTGCTTCTAACCATGTGTTGACGATGGCTTAGAATACTCGTTTCAGTATTATCATTGACAGTGTTTTTCTTTCAGCACTTTGAGTATGTCATCCCACTGCTTTCTGATAGCCATGGATTTTAGTGAGAAATCACATGTTAATCCTATTGAGGCTCCCTTATATATGATACATTGCTTCTCTCTTGATGCCTTCAAGATTCGTTCTTTAATAGTTTGATTGTGATGTGTGTAGGTATGAATTTCTTTGAGTTTATCCTACTTACAATTCCTTGGATTATTATACTATGTGTGCTGGTTTAGGTATGTAAAACAGTATTTTTTTTATCCTGACTTAACTTCTCTGGCCATTGGTAAACATTTTAGGAAACTCTAAAGTCCTGTAACCCTATTATGAGAGTTATCACAGTGTGTGTTTTGGTCACCATATTCGTAAGCCTTGGATCTTTGCCTAGGTGTCCCTCCAGTTCCCCAGGTCAAGGGCTAACTGTAACAGTTCTGCCTCTTCCTACTACTTTGCTTCAGTCTGAGGTTGAGTTCTCTCTCACTTGATAGGTCTATTTATTACTGGTGGTTCCATTCTGATGGGGAAATATACATTTATGCTCATTTTACTAGCAGTCCCTAAATATCAAATATTGTTTGAGACAGGGAGCATATACGGGATTCTGTTTGTTTTTACTTTTTTGTTTTCAATTTACTCTATGCATAAGGTAAGATATGCATATATACATATGAACAAAAAATGTATTTATACATAGAAAAGTATACAGTGAAAATACTTCTTCTTATTCCCGTCTCTTTCCCTCAGCACAAATTTTCCCTCTCCCACAAACATGTAATCACCACTTTTAGTTGTTTGTGTATCTTTCTAGAGTTTTTTAAAAAATGTATCCTTCAGAATTTCTTTATGTAGAGAGAAGCCAAATACAAAGATATTTTATTTCCTTTACTTTTTACTCTTAAGATAGAATATTAGACATTTTTTGCACTTGATTTTTTTTAACTTAATTGGAGGTATTTTCATATCAAAATATAGAACTTCCTCAGTGTTTTTCATAGCTACAGAATTCCCTGTACAGACATGCCATATTTTGCTTAACCAGTGCCATCATGATAGATATTTCACTTACCTTGCAGGCATATACGTGTATTGGTAAAATACATTTTCAGAAATAGAATTGCTGGATTGGATAATATATGCATTTATAATTTTAATCAGTAATTGCAGTGTATCAGCATACTGGCTTCTTAAGGTGGAAAAATATCTTTTCATTTAAGAATCATTTTATTTTTCTTTTGCTGCAGTTTCTCTGTTCTGTCTTTTTTCCCCCCATTAAGTTGTTGATAAAGTGTTTTGTGGAAATTGGCTGTCAATGATATAAAATACAAATATTTTCCCAGTATATTGTTTTTATCTTTTGATTTTCTTTATAGTGATTTTTAGTGCACACTTTTACTTTCTGAATCAAGTTGAATTTATCATTTTTAAAATGGCTTCTGGATTTTGAGTTGTAGTTAGCAACGTCTTATACACTTGAAGGTTGTAAAGAAATTCTATTTTCCTCAAATACTTTTTCCATATGGCTACTCATTTGTTAATACACATTTATTGAATTTTTTTTTTTTAAATGGAGTCTCCATCAGCCAGGCTGGAGTGCAGTGGCATGATCTTGGCTCGCTGTAACCTCGGCCGCCCCGGTTCAAGCAGTTCTCCTGCCTCAGCCTCCCGAGTAGCTTGGACTGCAGGTGCCTGCCACCATGCTCAACTAATTTTTGTACTTTTTAGTAGAGACAGGGTTTCACCATCTTGGCCAGGCTGGTCTTGAACTCCTGACCTTGTGATCCACTTGCCTCAGCCTCCCAAAGTGCTGGGAGCCACTGCGCCTGCCCTGAGTATTTTGTTTTTTACGTAATGTTTTGAGACGGCACCTTTGCCAAATTCTAAATTCCCATGTGTACTTTTGTGTTCTTCTGGACTTTCTTTTTTGCTCTTTTATTCTATTATTCTGTGATTACATAGAATAATTTCTAGAGTAGGTATTGATTTCTTTTGTCTCTTTCTAAGACACTATATGCAGATACTCATACTAGATGGCTCATTTACGTCTATAGTACATTAAATGAGTCCTATTTTAAGTGGAATAACTTTTGAACTCTCAGCAGGAAATTTATCTCTATTTTTGTTAAATAAAAAGTGTTAGTCCACTTGTACACTATTACAGAAAAAAGCCAGTGATTATAAAACTTACAAATGTATATCATTCAAAATTCAACTCCAATTCTTACCAGTATTTTTACATAATCTATGTATAGTCATGGGTCACTTAACAGTGGGGATATATTCTGAGAAATATGTCCTTAGGCAATTTCATTGTTGTATAGTCATCATAGAGTGTAATTATATAAACCTAGAGAGTATGGCTCACTAACCTAGGCTCCAAACCTGCACCTTGTTTTACTGAACTGAATACTGTAGGCAATTATAACACAATGGTAAGTCCTTATGTATCTGAACATATTTAAGAAGAGGTACAGTAGAAAATTTAAAAGATGCAATAAAAATACAATATAAAAGATAAAAAATAGTACACCTGTATAGGGCATTTACCATGAAAGGAGCTTGCAGGACTGGAACTGGCTCTGGTTAAGTCAGTGAGTGGTAAATGAATGTGAAGGCCTAGGACATTACTGTACGCTACTGTCGACTTTGTAAATACTGTACACCTAAGCTGCACTGAATTTATTTAAAAAGTAATTGTGCTGTGACATTACAAGGCTATTGATGTTACTAGGCAACAGGAATTGATCAGCTTCAGCTTCATTATGGGACCTCTGTTGTATATGCTGCCCGTGTTGACTAAAATGTCATTATGCGGTTGCGTGACTGCATTTATTATGTTCTTTTTTTGAACTGTTTTTGTATTTTGGATTATACTTTGGAAAAATGACTGAGTTTCTCTTGAGCTCCAGTTTCCTTGTCTTTGAGATGGGACAAATAACAGGACCTATACCATTGGGTGCTACTTCCCTGGATCGTGTGGGAGAGTACATGTGGAGCCCTAGTATGTTGTTTCCTTTGCTTGTACAACTCACCAGAAGGATGACAGCTGTCGTGAATAAAGATTGTGCTTTGCCCTGCCCAGCTGCAAGGTCCCGCTACCGATTGAGGAGTATACTCTGATTCACTGTGAAAATGTCAGCAAGGGCGGTTATCCCTTGCTGGAAAGCAGGTTCAAAAGCTTTTCATAATTCTGTACCTCTTCTCTTTCCTCCAGGCCTACTCTGTGAAGAGAACATTGATGACTGTGCCGGGGGTCCCCATTGCCTTAATGGTGGTCAGTGTGTGGATAGGATCGGAGGCTACAGTTGTCGCTGCTTGCCTGGCTTTGCTGGGGAACGTTGTGAGGGAGACATCAACGAGTGCCTTTCCAACCCCTGCAGCTCTGAGGGCAGCCTGGACTGTATCCAGCTCACCAATGACTACCTGTGTGTTTGTCGTAGCGCCTTCACTGGTGAGAAGCTCTCTAGCCTCCTGGCCACTCTGCCTTGGTGGATGGTTTTAGTGAGCAAATTGGGCCCTGTGACTTGTCCCAGACCCAAGTGAAGCTTTTCTTATATAAGAAAAACAACAGCAGCTTAATTTTTAAAAGCCAGTTTTTTTCCTACTCTGTACTTCATAGAGGTTATAATCACTGTCTACCTTTAATTTTTCCTTAGGGATTCTTTTGTTGTGCGTTGATTATGTAATGCTATAGCAGGAATACTTTTTAAAATGTATATGGAAAGTAGTGAACAATATAATATTTTTTAATTGTGGCAAAACATCCAAAACCTAAAATTTACCCTCTGAATTATTTTAAAATATACAGTTTAGTGGCATTTAGTACATTGACATTGCTGTTCTACCATCACCACCATTCATTCACAGAACTCTCTTCATCTGAAGAAAATGACATTTTGTTTTAAGGAACCTTATGTCTAACTCTGGTTTCTTCATCCTGCCTCCTTTGACATATAATAGCTTGAATTACTGGGTAGTTCCTGACACCATGATCTTTCCACCCCTAAGACTCAGAGAAGCTTAGGACCCTGCTTAGATGCTTAAAGGGAGGAGGTCCAAATTCAAATGTGTTTAACCGAAGATCAGTTGATGCAGGTATGAAATGAAAAGTTGCAGTGGTCACAAGTAACGCCCTGCCCAGTGAAGGCTTGATCATGTTCCTAGTCTGTTCTCAAGCTTCTTTCTTTCATCACAGGGTATGAAGATGACCTAACCCTGCCTCAGAATAGGGGTCTTATCACAAGAACTTACTAGTTACTTGTGGAGAGGACAGCATGGGGACTTTTGTAAACTAAAATAGTTGTTTGTATCTAGATGTGGCAGGATACTCAGATTTGAAATTTATCATGCATTTCCTGGGGTCTGTAGTTGTATTTCTTATAGGGAGGGTGTGATCAGGTTCCTTGGGAATCAGAAAATAGGCTGTAATCGTCTATTTACAAACAATTCATCAAGCTGAACCTGCTACATCCTGAACCCATCTCCAGCCATCTTTCCTTCCAGCTTTAAAGATATGCTGCCTTACAATCTTGGAATTTTATGAAGAATGAGAGGGATTCTGCAGTATGGAAGTTCGCTAGATACGCTAACATCAAAAGAGAAATAATCCATCATGAACTTCATAACTATTGAGGCAATATGGGACAGAATGAGTATGAACAATCTGTCTACAGCCTCGTATTGGCCAAACTGCACTCGGAAAGCCAAAGAAGCAAAACTGGCTCCGGTTTCTTTCATTGGCTCTGAGGCTTTTTTCTCTGGGAACACTGACAAACATTTGCAAAGTAAGGGGGAAGCAGGAGAAGGAAGGAATGGAGACTGTTTTGAATTAGTATCCCATGGCCAGGAAGTCGTGCTTGTGCATTTTCCACATTTGTGAATTAAAAAAACCCCTTGAACACATTGAGCACAGTTATTGTGGGAAGCTGTGGCAGAGATAAACAGCGAGGTACTGGTGGTCCACCAAGCTGTGTCCATGTGGTGGCTGCTCTTGGTTAGCAGCTGCTGCTGTGATTTAAAGAGACAAACATTTATACCTCTTGCTGCTTGATCTGGTGGGCCAAAAACATGACTATTTTTACGTCATTTTTAAAGCTACCTTTTATTTCTTAAGTGACCGCAGGCCAGATGGGGCCTGTCTCCTGCTGTTGGCCCGGGGTCCCAGCGGTGCGGTGCCCTCGTCTCCTCCATGGTTCCAGTTGCCTCATTTTTTATCTTGGAGCAGTGGCCCCTAGGGGACTTCTGTTTTAGAACTATTCCTAGAGGAAGTTAACTTCAGGAAAATTAAGCTGCGTTTTAGGGCATACCAGTTAGGTTACTGAAAGGCCGCAAAGTGATTGAAATGAGGTATATCACAGATGAAAATTCTCTGTACGGCAAATCACCATTTAAATATATGGGTCTGGTATTGGCCTGGTGTAGCCTCTCCTATGAAGTAGATGACATTAACAAAATGCAGTGAATGGTTTTTTAACTGTTTCCTGAAACTCATGAAATCTAAAGTGACTTCAAAAAGCTGAAGTGTGATTTCTCGTTTTTTTGAGGGGATTTGTCACTTTTCTCACCCATCCTGTTGTGTGAGTTGGTGCTTACTGTGTAGGCAAGACAGAGTAAGGGACTGGCCTGAGCCAGTGATGGGCCAGTCATGTGGAGATCCAGTGAGTGTTTCCTTCCTTTGCTCAGATTACCGCAGGCGTAGAATGGAACTCTCACACCCTTGCTCCACCTATGGGTGGTTCCTATCCCAGCAAAGTTTGCTCAGTAACTTGGAATGACGACTTCTGCCTTTTAAAACCCCTTTTTATTTTCTGAGGCCGGCACTGTGAAACCTTCATCGATGTGTGTCCCCAGATGCCCTGCCTGAATGGAGGGACTTGTGCTGTGGCCAGCAACATGCCTGATGGTTTCATTTGCCGTTGTCCCCCGGTAAGTGCCCTGTTGCTCACAAGAGGCGTTCTCTCTTCCATACAAAATCTGTGACAAAACTGAGATCAAACCTGGTTTTTATCAAGCTTCAAAATGAGATTTCTCAATTTTAGCTCTTTCAGAAGAAAGTGCTTGGGTTTTTCCATTTAAAGCTGTTTATAAGCAACAAAACAAAGCAAAAAAACAAAATTAAATAAAAAGAACTGTTCAGACACTTCCTGAAACAGTGAGCTTCCCAGTCCCTGACTGTCAGTCTTAAGAAGAACTAAGGGAAAACCACACAAAGTGGTGAAATGCCCGCTTGATAATAGGGCTGATGTTTTTAGCTTCTTGGCCCCATCCTCGAGGGTAGTCTCACTCCCCAGGTTAGGCCAGAGTTGGTGGAAATGCAGCTCTGCTGACATTCTTTGGCAGGAACCATTTGGAAGCAAGTTGTCTCTTAAACTAGAGGGAAGCTTAATTTTAGCTATTTGCTATACCCACTCTTTTATCATTGCCAGAGGCTGAAACCTCCCCAAAACAAGAGATCCCTATCTCTGGGGAGATACTGAAAGGAAACCTGTCTAGTAACCTTGGCTTGGGCTGCGCAGGAAGTACAGAAGGGAGTGAGATGTGGAGGTTTCCTAGAAACCCGAAACTTCCAATGTGACTGTTTCCCTACCAATGCCATCCTTATTTCCTCACTGATTTCCACAGGGATTTTCCGGGGCAAGATGCCAGAGCAGCTGTGGACAAGTGAAATGTAAGAAAGGGGAGCAGTGTGTGCACACCGCCTCTGGACCCCGCTGCTTCTGCCCCAATCCCCGGGACTGCGAGTCAGGCTGTGCCAGTAGCCCCTGCCAGCACGGGGGCAGCTGCCACCCTCAGCGCCAGCCTCCTTTTTACTCCTGCCAGTGCACCCCACCATTCTGGGGCAGCCTCTGTGAACTCTACACGGCGCCCCCCAGCACCCCTCCTGCCACCTGTCTGAGCCAATATTGTGCTGACAAAGCTCGGGATGGCGTCTGTGATGAGGCCTGCAACAGCCACGCCTGCCAGTGGGATGGGGGTGACTGTTCTCTCACCATGGAGAACCCCTGGGCCAACTGCTCCTCCCCGCTTCCCTGCTGGGATTATATCAACAACCAGTGTGATGAGCTGTGCAACACGGCCGAGTGCCTGTTTGACAACTTTGAATGCCAGGGGAACAGCAAGACATGCAAGTAAGGGCTTCACGTTCTCCAGAAGCTGAAGGGGACTGTCACTAACACACTTCAGTTTCTGGTTCTTGCTCCTAACCACTCCAGTGCTTCAGCCTAAGCTGCCTCTGCTTTTCAGATGGTGCCAGTCTTGCCCCATCGCACACTACCCTGTGCTCTCTCTTGGTGACAAAGGGCAAGGAATGCTCATTGCATAATGACCCTCTGTCTCTGCCTATCTCTGCCTTCTCACCTGCTGCCTTCGTGACCTCCTGGGGGATATAACTTTTGGAAGTGGTGTTTCCCACTTCAGGCAGCCTCTCACATAACCTGCAGGATGGATGGAAAGGTCTGTATCTCTCTCTTCACCCCATTTCTTTCCCTAAGACTGTTTTCCCACCCAGATTTATCTGGAGGCATGAATTACATTAGGCTTGTGAGCCCTCCTGGTCTTCATTGTTACAGTTATAGGTTGCTGTATGCTTTAGGTAGGAACTTTCCTATTAACTAGCCATTCCATCTAATTTAATCCCAATTAATTCTCCACAGCCCGCGAGGCATTGGTATTCCTGACATTCTTTCATAGGTGAGAGAACTTAGGCCCAAGGGTTAAAGAACTTGCCCAAGCAAGTTATTTCCTTCACTCCTAATCTTTTGATTGAGCTGGCATGAAAAGCTATACTAATTAATACAAATATCAAGGGGGAGGGGATGAGGAGAGGAGAGCATAGATGAAATCGTTTGTACATCAGATCATTTAAGTTCTAATTCCTTTTGCAAATATTGAAAGAGACTGAACAAGTACGATATGGTATCCTATAAGGACATGACCACTCGCTTTTACCTTCTGCAGCTGGGATTCACTCTTGAAAGGGAAAGAAGCGGATCATGTTCGGATGGTTCTCTGTATGGCAGCTCTCAATGGTTCAGGGCCATGTATCAAGTTTCTAGGGGCATCTTTCACTTCCTAAAGCCCATTGTTACCTTACTGGGGGCAGTGGATACAAAGTAGAGAAAGCATGAACCAGGTTGACTTTTGTTCAGATATGCAGCTTTGTTTGAAAACGTTGCTATCCTCCCAGGATTGTAAGCTGCCTGGGAGCCCTAAGCTCCTGCAGCATCGTGAGCACAGCGTTGTTCTTCATTTAGGAAGTACTCCACAAGGCTAGGTGGTGTATACTCTATGTACTCCGTGACGTCAGGGATAGGAGATGCAAAGAAGGTTTCATGGGGCATTTGGGTCCCGACAGGAACCACAGTAAAATGGGTAGGAAAATCCACAGTAGTTCCAAATGTAAAACCAAACAGAGCTCCAGTCTAATCTGAGCCCTTTTGTCTGTTCTCTGATTCTCCTGACCTAGGTATGACAAATACTGTGCAGACCACTTCAGAGACAACCACTGTGACCAGGGGTGCAACAGCGAGGAGTGTGGCTGGGATGGGCTGGACTGTGCTGCCGACCAGCCTGAGAACCTGGCAGAGGGCACCCTGGTTATTGTGGTGTTGTTGCCACCTGAACAACTGCTCCAGGATGTTCGCAGCTTCTTGCGGGCACTGGGCACCCTGCTTCACACCAACCTGCGCATTAAGCGGGACTCCAAGGGGGAACCTATGGTGTACCCCTATTATGGTGAGAAGTCAGCTGCCGTGAAGAAACAGAGGATGACACGCAGGTCCCTTCCTGGTGAACAAGAACAGGAGGTGGCTGGGTAGGTATTTGGTTTCTGAACTTCAAGGCTAATTTGATGAAGCACTTTGATATATAGCACAAGTCATAACTCAACCTATAGAAATGTAAAGATCAGACAAATAGAGTGGCCCACCACTAAGATAAACCCATTACCCCAGTACTTATGTTTAAGTCTAAAGACGTGCCTTGATCTTGGGGTCCTGAAAACTGGGCTGCGGTACACAGGAGCAAGATGTCTGGAAGGCTCCTCAGATGCCAGAATTTATAACCTTTTGCCAGACTTGCCTCAAATCCCTTTATCAGTGACGTTCCTTTTTTGCATTACTCATTGACTTACTGTCAAAGCTCTTTTTCAGAGTATATGTCTCTTTGACACAGGTAATGATCTTCAGTTGCTCTGTCATTCACACCTCACTCTTTGTTAGTATATTCTCAAACTCTCAGCCCTCCAGCTAGCTGAGAAAACAATGCAGAGACAAAGTAAAATAAGGACTAAAAATGCACAGGGATGTGTTTCTAAAGTAGCACTAAGTACCACTGAGTAGGTAGGAAAGAGTAGAAGAAGACCACTGAAACCTTCAGGAGGAAAGCACTGGAGACCAGCTTCTCACTTTGTCATACATTGCCTCAGCCAGAAGGCTTCAGTCAGCTAGACTAAGTAAGGTGGGGCATTCTCTATGTGGGAATTAGTGTTTAAGATCTCAAGGGACAGTATCTTAATTTCTGAGATATGTTTTAAGGCAGCATCCCAGAGGTGGGGACCTGATGCTGAAGGGGAGGAAGGAAGGCTCCCATCACCCTTTATGACACATTCTGCCTGACCTGCACTCTTCTGATTTCCTTCTCCACTTCTCCCTTGGCATCCTACAGCTCTAAAGTCTTTCTGGAAATTGACAACCGCCAGTGTGTTCAAGACTCAGACCACTGCTTCAAGAACACGGATGCAGCAGCAGCTCTCCTAGCCTCTCACGCCATACGGGGGACCCTGTCATACCCTCTCGTGTCTGTCATCAGTGAGTGGCACTGGTGTTAAGGGGAAAGGTGGCAGGGGGACAGTGTCAATTGGCATAGTTTTCATTATGCAGTCCTCTTTTTTCAGGACTGGTGAGGTCAAAGTTGTCCTGTAAATGAATCTAATGCTGACATGGAGAGGTTGATGTTTTATTCAGCACTTTCCCTGTCTCTGTGGACTTTCAGGTGAATCCCCGTCTCCAGAACGCACTCAGCTCCTCTATCTGCTTGCTGTCGCTGTTGTCATCATTCTGTTTATTATTCTGCTGGGGGTAATCATGGCAAAACGAAAGCGTAAGCATGGCTCTCTCTGGCTGCCTGAAGGTTTCACTCTTCGCCGGGATGCAAGCAATCACAAGCGTCGTGAGCCAGTGGGACAGGATGCTGTGGGGCTCAAGTAAGAGGCATTGCCAGCAAGCCACTATTCACAGTATAAATAGGGTTGACTAGAAAAGCGTATCTTGTTGGATCATGATTTTAAATTCTAAGCTCTGGACATTTACTCGCACTGACCATGATTCTAAATGCCTTATGAGTGACTGAACCACAGTCAGAGCCTGGGTGCGTCTGTTCTGTGCATATTATCACAGTGCTGCCCAGCTTCTTTGTTGAGGTGCACTTTTGTTTTAAGCTCTCTCTCAGTGGGAAGGGAAAGGATGAATGCCGAGGGGATGTCACTAGAACACTGCCCATCTTCTCTGGGCCAAGACCCCGCAAAATTGTATTATAGCCATGGGAGTATGTCATGGTGGAAAGTGTTGAAAACCACTGTGTTTGTTAGTTTATGACATAACCGCCATTCTTATTTTTCCTTTTTATAATCATGTTAGAAATCTCTCAGTGCAAGTCTCAGAAGCTAACCTAATTGGTTCTGGAACAAGTGAACACTGGGTCGATGATGAAGGGCCCCAGCCAAAGAAAGTGAAGGTGAGGTGTCCGTGGTAGAACCAGCATTGTCAGCTATTATCTGGTTACATTTCAAATTTCTGTCCTTTAGCTCCAGAGTGTCCTGAAACAGAAGAAAGAGTGATAGTCTTTATATGTCACCCAGACAATAACTATCCTAGGTTCTCCTAAACAGCAGGAATCCTTAGGTCATTGATGACCGTGAGTTACCTATGTATGCTCTTCAAGAATAACTCTTTAAAAATATTAAACATGTCCCCTTCCTTTAGTGTCATGCTGGCAAGTAGTCAAGTCAGGACTGGGATGTGTAGATGGCAGTTGCTTCATGGCCACATCTCTCCCTCATCTTTTATGGGCACTTCTCCTTCCATAAGAGAAGATGAAATGAAGCAGTGGAAGAAAGCCGGTGATATTGACATTGGAGGCTCCATACCTTGAGCCCAGGAAACTAAAACCTTATAAAAGCAAGGGGTAGACTGGACTGAGACTAACGTGAAAAAGGAGACCATCCATCCACAGCTATGCATGGCTAGAGTATGATGGTTAAGAAAATTGCTTTAGTTAATGTCAGAACTGGATTCAAGTCCAAAACTCTGCCATGTAGTAGCTGGCAAGTTGCTTAACCTCTTTGTAATTATCCTTACCTGTAAAATGCAGATAATAATAACTCTTTCCTCCCTGAGTTGTTGTGTTGGCATATGTGCCTTATCTACTTTACACAGCTTTTAAATTATCGTAATTAGTATTATTGAATAGTCTTTCCTGAGTGCTTACTATATGTTGGGTGCTGTGTTGAGTACAAGGAAGCAACCTTGAACAAAGCCTGTTTTCTCTTCTCGAGAAGCTTATAGCCTCATGGTAGAGGTGGCCATGTAGTGCCGTGTAAGCACTTAACACATGACCAGTTAAGCAGAGTATGCTTTTTAGGGCCAAAAAGAAGAATTAAAGTTTACTTTCTAGTGGAGGGTAGGTAAAAGTGAGAATTGTGTGCTCTGGAAGCCTAAAGCCTAGAGTTTGGGATGTGGGGAGGGAATTGTCTAGATGACGCAGAAGCCACATCACAGGAGCAGTGGGAAGCCAAGGCCGGGGTAATCCTCTGTAGGCGTAGAGGAGTTGGAAGAGAGAAAACAGTAGGAGGTGAGGAGGTGTGGCAGAGGCTCTGGACAGGTTCTCCTCAGCAGTTTCTGGTGGTGGCCCCATTGATAGGGAGCTGAAGATATGGCCTTGCTCTCGGAAGAAGACGACCCCATCGATCGACGGCCATGGACACAGCAGCACCTTGTTTTCACCTTTCAGGCTGAAGATGAGGCCTTGCTCTCGGAAGAAGACGACCCTATCGATCGACGGCCATGGACACAGCAGCACCTTGAAGCCGCAGACATCCGTAGGACACCATCGCTGGCCCTCACCCCTCCTCAGGCAGAGCAGGAGGTGGATGCGTTGGACGTGAATGTCCGGGGCCCAGGTCAGCACTAGGAAGCCTTCCCCTCTTCACTGTGCTACATCTGCCCATGGTTCTACATTGTTGTCCCTGTTTTTGCCCTGTCCAGCCATACACCCCTTCCCAATTTCACAGACTTTAAATCAGCTTGAGGAAATGAATGTTTAAGGAATGTAGCCATGAAGAAATTATGAACTTAGAAAGGGAAGGATTTCACATTGCTTTATGTACAATGTGTTGAGACTAAACAGGCTGATAAAATGGGTCAGATTGTAGTAGGATAGAAAAATAATATCCCAAAGCAGAGGATAGAGAGTTAGTTAATATCTTAGGCATATATTAATTGTTCTATTAATATTAGATATTTTTAAATTTTGAGTTAAAATAACAGCACTTAAACTTGAACAGAAAAACTTGTTTAACTTAGAGAAGAGCCCACAGCTTAAAAAGACTCATACTTTCCCATTACTCTTTACAGAAATGACGTTATCAGAGGAAAAGGTGGAAAATGTGAAACTAATAACCAGTTACTACAAGAAGTACAGAGAATTCTTTGCCCATAAGAATAACTTTATTCAAGTAGAACTGTTTCAACAATAGGGTTAACTTCCTTCTCTTTCTTGAGTACTTCCTGGAATTTTCTATTCCTACAGATGGCTGCACCCCATTGATGTTGGCTTCTCTCCGAGGAGGCAGCTCAGATTTGAGTGATGAAGATGAAGATGCAGAGGACTCTTCTGCTAACATCATCACAGACTTGGTCTACCAGGGTGCCAGCCTTCAGGCCCAGACAGACCGGACTGGTGAGATGGCCCTACACCTTGCAGCCCGCTACTCACGGGCTGATGCTGCCAAGCGTCTCCTGGATGCAGGTGCAGATGCCAATGCCCAGGACAACATGGGCCGCTGCCCCCTACATGCTGCAGTGGCAGCTGATGCCCAAGGTGTCTTCCAGGTAAAGAACATGAGAAGAGTCACTTGAATAATAAGAATTCCTGTGGCTCTATAATGTTTTATCTTTTTTAAGGAACTAATATCTAATTTAATTTAGTCAATCATTAGGGCAGGTATTAAAGTCATGCTTGCTAGATGGGAAAGCAGGAAAAGAGAGGCAGACAGACTGATCTAACTATATATAGGCAGATAGTTATAGAGCCAACTGCAGATAACACCAGTCTTCTGATTATTAGTCAGTGATAATTTGTTGTGTCAAGATGCCTCCCAAATGCGTAGATTAGATGAGAGTGAAACCTGGTCAGGAACCTTTGCCTAGTATCAGCTACTTCTTATGGATTTGCCTGACTTTGTGGGCTTCTGGCTGCTCAGTGGCAGTTTTCTTGACATGAGTTCATATTATATTCCCTGATGCCTGTTTATTTTATCCTTATGAGGAAATTGGAAGTATTCTGAATCACCTTAGGCTGCACACTGTGACTGAAGTGATACTTCCCCACACCCCTCTTCTTTCCCGAGAAAGTAGGAGGCACATCCTTTTACATTATTTATTGAGCACCTATTTGTTTATTTATTTATTCATCCAACAAATATTTGTTGATTGATCATGATAGAATCTTGGGCACAAAGATAACAAGATTTTCCCTCCCCTCCAGGAACTTGCAGTATAGCCTCAGCTCTGATGCCCTTGTTTCTTCTCTGAGTTTCATTGTTTTCCTTCATCTAGGTGACTCTCTTCTCTGTACTTTCTCTTCTTCTAGATTCTGATTCGCAACCGAGTAACTGATCTAGATGCCAGGATGAATGATGGTACTACACCCCTGATCCTGGCTGCCCGCCTGGCTGTGGAGGGAATGGTGGCAGAACTGATCAACTGCCAAGCAGATGTGAATGCAGTGGATGACCATGGTAGGAATGAGAGTCAGGGATTTGGATTCTTACCTGCAAAGCATGCTTCTGAGGAGGGGAATGGTTACATGACCCTTTTGTTCATTCATGCATTCATTCATTCTTCCTTCAACATGTTGAGCTCAGAGATCCAAGCCAGTAGGAGATCTCCAATTAAAATGAGGGATTTTTAATGAGGGTTCTTGGACCTCAAAGCAGATATATGAAAGGTTTGCCCGTGTAGTTTCCTAGGTATGCCATTCTTGATTTGAGGATTTATGAGAGCTGACTTCTCTAGGAGAGTTGTTGGATATTCTCAATATAAATTCTGACATGTAATGTATAGGTTTTTGTCTTCAGTATGTAACAGGGTGGATTCTGCCATGTAGTGGGCATGAATACCTCATACAAGTGATCTTTTCACCTAGAGGTCTTCTGCAGGATAGATAACCTGTACTGAAGTTTTTAGAACAGAGGAAAAGGAAGAGCTTACTTTGGTTTTTCCTATAGACTCCTATGGAGAACTGCTTCCTGCTGATCTCTGGGGAGTTTAAGGTTTCATTGTACAAGTCATGGGGCTTTATACTACGAGTAGGAAATGTCTGCTTATAAAAATGTTTCTTCCCTGTAGGAAAATCTGCTCTTCACTGGGCAGCTGCTGTCAATAATGTGGAGGCGACTCTTTTGCTGTTGAAAAATGGGGCCAACCGAGACATGCAGGACAACAAGGTACAATCTGTGGGCTCTGAGCTTGAGGAGGCTCGTAGCACTGCCTCAGTTATAAGCCCCTTCTTGTTTCTTTTTACAGCTTCTCTTATGATATAGATAGACAAAGATGGAAGCAGTTTGGGCAGACACTGGGTTTGGAGAGTGTGATGAGGACACTGGGCTTGTCCAGGCATGTGTCAGGACTGAGTTCTCTGCCCTCTTAGTACTCAGCTGACAGTAGGCTGGCTGTGGATAGCTTGGCACACCTTTCCTCTTCCCTGACATTTCCTTTTTCCAGTTGTCTCTTCTGTTCACACTCACTTCTTTTTCTCTTGTTTTCTTTCTTTTTTCTCTCCCGCTTTTTTTTTTTTCCTATCCTTGGATACCCTGTTGTTTTCCTGTTTGGTTTTCTCCGAGTTATTTGTCCTGCTTCCTTCTCTTGTTCATCTCCTCTCAGTTTTCTTCGTTTTTCTTATCTTAGTCCTTTCTTGCACATATTTTGTCTCTTCTTTCTTTCACTCTTTCCCTTATTTTTCCCAGTTCTGTGCATGACTTAGTTTCTTCTCTTCCTATCTTTCTTATTTCTAACTCCTTGTCCTATTAGAACCTTGTTTTGATAAGCTCAGAACTGTTTTAAGTGAGTCTCTGGCTCAGGGGCATGCTTTATTTTATGAATTCCCAACTAAAGAGATAGTCCCTCCAAGGGGCAAAATTGTTTTTTGAGGAGAGGTGAAATAATCTTACTCTTTTTATGTATAAATCGCAGATATACATTCAGTACATGGTAGAGGCACAGCCTATCTGTGGTATTAGTATTTCATGGGGGAGATAATTAGGAAAACATGTCTAAGGGGGTGATAATAAAAAAGATTGAGAAACACTGCTGTATTCTCAAGAGTGTTATTAACATGTGTTCTGTGATGGGCCTTTTCTGTAGGAAGAGACACCTCTGTTTCTTGCTGCCCGGGAGGGGAGCTATGAAGCAGCCAAGATCCTGTTAGACCATTTTGCCAATCGAGACATCACAGACCATATGGATCGTCTCCCCCGCGATGTGGCTCGGGATCGCATGCACCATGACATTGTGCGCCTCCTGGATGAATACAATGTGACCGCAAGCCCTCCAGGCACCGTGTTAACTTCTGCTCTCTCACCTGTCCTCTGTGGGCCCAACAGATCTTTCCTCAGCCTGAAGCACACCCCAGTGGGCAAGAAGTCTAGACGGCCCAGTGCCAAGAGTACCATGCCCACTAGCCTCCCTAATCTTGCCAAGGAGGCTAAGGATGCCAAGGGTACTAGGAGGAAGAAATCTGTGAGTGAGAAAGTCCAACTGTCTGAGAGTTCTGTAACTCTATCCCCTGTTGATTCCCTAGAATCGCCTCACACATATGTGTCTGACACCACATCCTCTCCAATGATTACATCCCCTGGGATCTTGCAGGCCTCACCCAACCCTATGTTGGCCACTGCCGCCCCTCCTGCCCCAGTCCATGCCCAGCATGCACTGTCTTTTTCTAACCTTCATGAAATGCAGCCTTTGGCTCATGGGGCCAGCACTGTGCTTCCCTCAGTGAGCCAGTTGCTGTCCCACCACCACATTGTGCCCCCAGGCAGTGGCAGTGCTGGAAGCTTGGGTAGGCTCCATCCAGTCCCAGTCCCAGCAGATTGGATGAACCGCATGGAGGTGAATGAGACCCAGTACAATGAGATGTTTGGTATGGTCCTGGCTCCAGCTGAGGGTGCCCACCCTGGCATAGCTCCCCAGAGCAGGCCACCTGAAGGGAAGCACATAACCACCCCTCGGGAGCCCTTGCCCCCCATTGTGACTTTCCAGCTCATCCCTAAAGGCAGTATTGCCCAACCAGCGGGGGCTCCCCAGCCTCAGTCCGCCTGCCCTCCAGCTGTTGCGGGTCCCCTGCCAACCATGTACCAGATTCCAGAAATGGCCCGTTTGCCCAGTGTGGCTTTCCCTACTGCCATGATGCCCCAGCAGGATGGGCAGGTAGCTCAGACCATTCTCCCAGCCTATCATCCTTTCCCAGCCTCTGTGGGCAAGTACCCCACACCCCCTTCACAGCACAGTTATGCTTCCTCAAATGCTGCTGAGCGAACACCCAGTCACAGTGCTCACCTCCAGGGTGAGCATCCCTACCTGACACCATCCCCAGAGTCTCCTGACCAGTGGTCAAGTTCATCACCCCACTCTGCTTCTGACTGGTCAGATGTGACCACCAGCCCTACCCCTGGGGGTGCTGGAGGAGGTCAGCGGGGACCTGGGACACACATGTCTGAGCCACCACACAACAACATGCAGGTTTATGCGTGAAAGAGGCTGCCTCCAGTGTAGAGACATAACTGCCTTTTGTAAATGCTGCTGAGGAACAAATGAAGGTCATCCGGGAGAGAAATGAAGAAATCTCTGGAGCCAGTTTCTAGAGGTAGGAAAGAAGATGCTCTTATCATTCACCTAATGCAAGAGAAGCAATTCATCAGTTTCATTGGATATCTGCAAGGCTTATTGGGGGGCATGGCTCCTTCTAATCTAATAATCAAGTTCATGGAAATGCAAGATGAATACAAGCCTTGGGGCCATGTTTACTATCTTCTATTTGGAGAATAATATGGATGCTTATTGAAGCACAGACATTCTCGCAGCTTGAACTGTGTTTTAAACCCTGTGGGCTTCTGCTATATCCATGAGAAGATTCTACACTAGAGTCCTGTTGGGAATTGTGCCCCGGAATTCTGCCTGAATTGACCTACGCATCTTCTCCTCCTTGGACGTTCTTTTGTCTTCATTTGGTGCTTTCGATTTTGCACCTCTCCGTGATTGTATCCCTACCAGCATGTAATAGGGCAAGACTTTTGTGCTTTTAATCATTCTGGCTCATGACAGAGACTTCAGCCTCCTTTCCCCTCCTGTCTTCCCAGCATCCACTGGAGTCTCACAGGGGTTACTTTGGTATGGTTCTTAGCATAAACCTTTGAAGTATGTTTCCTTTGCAAATGGACATACTGTATTGTGTTCTCCTACATATATCATTCCTAGAGAAAGAAGGGGAGCAGAATATTTTTCTTGAGCAAATTCTGGGGACAGGAGATCCCTTCAAGACGCCGCACCTTAATTTCTCTTGTCTGTGTGCAGGTCTTCATATAAACTTTACCAGGAAGAAGGGTATGAGTCTGTTGTTTTTCTGTGAGTGGGCCTGGACGGTGTGAAGTTTTATCCTTGATAGTCTAGTTACTATGATTCTCTCCACTTTTTTTAAACCAGAAAAAGGGTTGGAATGTTAGAATGACCAAGAGACAAGCTAACTTGTGCAAGAGGCAGTTACCCACCCGCAGGTCCCCCAACTTCCTGCTGAGCATTCCGTCGACTGCCTGTATGGAACACATTTGTCCCAGATCTGAGCACTCTAGGCCTGTTTCACTCACTCACCCAGCATATGAAACTAGTCTTTTAATTGTTGAGCCTTTCCTTTCATCTCGACAGAACAAAATGTCTGAAATGTTGTACCCTTGCCATTTAGGACTGAACTTTCCTTAGCCCAAGGGGCCCAGTGACGGTTGTCTTCTTTCTGTCGGGTGATCAGTGTCTACCTCCTGATTATCTTTCTGCTTGAAGGCCTGCTGACCAAGCTTTCTTTCACACTGTGTGGTCTGAGTTACTGGTATACCCAGTATGTTCTCACTGAAGACGTTGACTTCCCGTGTTCAAGCGAAGGAAATGGAAAGTTGGGCTTGTTTTCTAGGGTCTAAGCCCTATAAGAAGGTTGGAAAAGGAGGAACTATATAGCAGCCTTTGCTATTTTCTGCTACCATTTCTTTTCCTCTGAAGCGGCCATGACACTCCCTTTGGCAACTAACATAGAAACTCACCAGGACATTTTCCTTTCCTAGAGTCACCTTCTAGATGATAATGGACAACTACTCACTGTCATTCTCACGTTCAGACTGTGATTGCCCCTCACCTGAATCCGCTCTCTGTATCCATGTTCTTGGCGATTTCCTTGACTCTCTTTTAATTCCAGAAGCATTTTAGTCAATTGTAGAGAAAGAACAGCTTTCTTTTTCTTATCCTTGGGTCAGTTAATAATTCGTCCTTGGCTACACCGCCACTTCTGTACAGTGCTGCGATGCCCATGACACCTGCAAAATAAGTTCTGCCTGGGCATTTTGTAGATATTAATCAGGTGGATTCCTGACTCTTGGTTTGAATGACAGTTCTCATTCTATGGCTGCAAGTATACATCAGTGCATCCCACTTACCTGATTTGTCTGTCAGTGGCCCCATATGGAAAAATCTGTTGGCATGATAGTTTACAAATGGTTTTTTCACTCCTATTCAAATTTATTGGACCAACAAAAATAATTAGTTCTGCCCTGAGATAAGCAGATTAAGTTTGCTCATTTTCTGCTTTATTCTCTCCACGTGGCAACAATCCGTCAGCGTCTTTCATAGTGTGCAAACATTTTATCATTCCAAATGGTGACTCTCTGCCCTTGCACCCATTTATTATTCACAGACGGGGAGAACCCATCTGCATGGACCTCTCTGGACACAGCATACCTGTCCCTTCCTGCCCTCCTGCTCCTTCCCCACTTCTGAAAGTATTAACTGCTGATCCAGCCACTTGGATATTTTATATCCTCCCTTTTCCCTAAGCACAATGTCGGACCAAAGTGCTTGTTTCTTTTTCTTGGAATACTTTAATTTGGATCCTTTGGGTTTGGAGAAAGGGATTGTGAAAGCTGTCATTACAGACAACAGGTTTCAGTGATGAGGAGGACAACACTGCCTTTCAAATATTTTACTGATCTCTTAGACTTTAAGAACTCTTGAATTGTGTGGTATCTAATAAAAGGGAAGGTAAGATGGATAATAACTTTCTCATTTGGATTCTGAATTGGAGACTCAGTTTTTACGAGACACATCTTTTATGCCATGTATAGAGCCTCTTCTGCCATTTTTGGTTTATTTTTATTTTTATAAATTCTTCCTTTCTTTGACTCCTCTTCTGCCTGCCTTTGGGGATAGGTTTTTTTGTTTGCTTATTTGCTCCCTCTGTATGTCATGGTAGGGGAGGGAGAGGAGGGAGGGAGAGAGTCTGAGAATTAAAGATTTCAGTGTAAGCAATCGGCTGTGATGCTCAAATCCATTGCATCATCTTATTGAATTTGCCAATTTGTGATTCTTGCATAGTAAAGAACCAAAGGTATAATGTTTTGTTGAGAGGTGGTTTGGGGGTTCTGACCCTAACCAATACATTGAATGTATGATGACTATTTGGGAGGACACATTTATGTACCCACAGGCCCCCACTAATAACTGGTACTATGGTTATTTCCTTGTGTACATTTCTCTTAAAAGTGATATATCTGTTTGTATGAGAAACCCAATAACCAATAAAAATGACCGCATATTCCTGACTAAACATAGTGAGGAAAATGCACACTTTGTTTTTACTTTTCCGTTTCATGATAAAGGTAGTTAAGATGAAATTTATATGAAAGCATTTTTATCACAAAATAAAAAAGATTTGCCAAGATCAGTGGTGTTATATTTTTTATTTTCCAATACTGCATCCATGGCCTGGCAGTGTTACCTCATGAGATCATAATCTACTGAGAAAAAAATTTTCTTTTCTTTCTGAATCCCACAAAGACTAGCACCAAACTTCTTTTTTTCTTCCGTGAGTTAGATCATAAATAAATGCTTCTGGAGACAAAGCATCTGTCAAACAGGAAACATCACAGAACTGAGGACTCTTCTGTGCGCTGGCCACAGCTGGTGACAGACAGTTGCTCAGGGACAAGGTACCTTCCGATGGAAGTGGAAAGTAGCTGCTATGGCGGGAATTGGGAATTGGGATATAAGTAATAATATTAATTATGCTGTTATGTAACATTCCTCAAGTGAAATTTGCGTAGAACTTAATATACAGGATTATAAAATAATAGTTTGTGTATAAATTTGTAACAAGTTCACATACACTTACTTATAAAGAGATATTTGAACATGAATATTTGGTGTTGATAATATGTATGGCACTAGCAGCTTCATATCAACCCTAACATCTTATTTCCATTTTCCGTTATTTTGCAGACACTTATCAATCACACATGCATGATTATAAATGATAACAGTATTTTTTTATATGTTGGTAACAGTATTCTTTTATAAATGACTTGAAATCTTAGGATATGCTTCTGTTAAGTACATAAAGGAGCTTTGTTCAAGATCTGCACACTTAAGGTATTAACATAATTTAGCATTAATTGGTTATGCTCAGAATATTTTAATTTTATATAAAACATATTTCAGTCTTCATGTTGGGTTTTATAATGGTGGAAGAATAAAATGAATTTGAGAGCTAAGGAATGATCACCTGTGCAGGCCGGCCACTCAGAGCTCAAGTTGCCACTTGTAAGCTATTTGGGAACTAAATTGCACCATGAAAATCTGCTTCAGTGGATCCAGGCTGCAGGCCATTGGGTGGCTGACCACATCCTGCCCCTGCAATTATAAGTCTTGAATCCTAGCCTATTATGCAGGGAGGACTCAGACACTCCCAAGACATGAAGGCAAAAAAGGAGAGCAGAGCTAAAGCAAAGGGCCACCCTGTCACAGAGCTGGTGCAGTAGGCTTGGACACTAGACCATGAGCATGCCAGGAGAGGGGCTGGTGCCTCTCAGTCATGCAACTAAGAAGCTTCACAACCCAAGGAGAGGGGCTGGCTCCTTTATCAGAACAACCTCCTTAATGCCCACATGCTTTTCAGGATGTGAGCAGTGGGGGAACTGTGAGCCTGTTAGTGCCTCTGCCACTGTGTCTTTTAGCCACAAGGTATATGAAATTTGTGTGTGTGTGTGTGTGTGTGCGCATGAGAAACAGAATTTTTCCTTCTTTTGACTTAGCACTTAGAAAAACACATTTAAAATATTTGCACCAGTCAAGTCTCAATCACAAAGTGAGGGCACACTCAAATTAGGTTACATCAAAGAGGGCTATTTACAAAGGATTAATTACGAAAATGTGTGTGAGATATAGGGGACCAACACACAGTAGTACAGAAACCCCATGTAGAATCAGCAGAGCTATTTCCACTCATGGGTGCAAAAGGCCAGAAGTCACTAGGACCTGGAAGCAGAGTCTTGTAGAGCACGGGTCCCCAGTCCCCGGGCCACGGACTGGATACCATAGTCTGTTAGGAACTCTTAGGAACCAGGCTGCACAGCAGGAGGTGAGCGGCAGGCAAGCGAGCATGACTGCCTGAGCTCTGCCTCCTGTCATATCAGCAGTGGCATTAGATTCTCATAGGAGCATGAACCCTACTGTGAACTACACATGTGAGGGATCTAGGTTGTGCACTCCTTATGAGAATCTAATGCCTGATGATCTGAGACGGAAGAGTTTCATTGCAAAACCATTCCCTACCCCCAGTCCATGGAAAAATTGTCTTCCTGGTGCCAAAAATGTTGGGGACTGCTGCTGTAGAGCAGGCTACCTTAAGAAGAGTGTGACTTCTTTCAAAGCACACAGTGGGTCTTAAGCCCTCTCAGAAAGAAACTAGGGCGTAAATGAATACCCTGATCTCATCCCCTCCCTGGGCTTTCTGTTTGCTGACTCCAAGTGGAAGACTGCAAATATGGGAGCTGTTGATTAGATCTATCCAAATAGGTCAGCTTTCTGGCCGAGAGCTTGGTGGAGAAGGAAAGGAGTGAATCTGAAGGGGCAAACATATCATTATCTAAAACAACGTTCTCCCTGCAACTATAATTATTTCTGAGAAATTTCCAGTGGTCACCTGTTACTGATGTGTCTAGGCAGAAAGCACAAAGTAAAAAAGTATATGTATTTAGAATCCTGACTTCTTTTTCTGATCTAGTAATGTGTTTCTTCACCACTTTGGCTTTGAGCGCTCGTACTGGAGACAGTCATCAGCAGTAGGATGGATGAATTCTGGTACATTCATTGAAATGAATGCTATGCATACATGAAAAAGGGCAACATGCAACAACATGAAGTATGTTCATCAAAAAATGTCGAGCAAAATAAACCAGACCCAATACATTCTGATTCCATTATATAAGTTTAGGAAAACCCAACCAATAGTAAATACATAATCTGAACAGTGGCTACTTTTTGGGAGAAAGGTCTTGACTGAAGTGAGGAAAAGAAGAATCTTTCTGAAGTCTGAAAATGACTTGGGTGGTGATTATGTGAGTGTATACTTATGTAAAACTTCATGTAAAATTTAAGATTTCTGCATTTGACTTACGTAAATTATACTTCAATAAATGTATCTACAATAACCTATAGAAAGGTACAAGTATCTAATATTGAAATTCATAAAGTGTTGCTATTTTATTGTACTTGTTTCAGATGTTTGAAGATGCATAATGCTTATGGCTTAAAACTCCTGTATTTCACCCTCTAATTCCATTTCCCTGCCCGTTTTTTCCTTCCTCTTTCCTTTCCCAGTTACTTATTTTTATAAATTTGGTCTCTGGGGATTATTTTCTTCTTGAAAACATTGTTATTTGCAATAATTGGTCCATGAAAAAAAAAATCTGTTTTCAAATGCAATTGCATAAAATGTGGAACTCCATTGTGAATTTAAGTGACTGAGCGAGGCAAGCCAGTGCAGTCAGCTTGCAGGGCAGGAGTTCGGGGCCTCATCTACATAATTCATTCCCATCTGGGTCATGGCTGCTATTTGGCACTACCTCGTAACACTTGTGTGCCTCAGCATAAATATATGTGGGATTGATTCTGGGCTTTGTAACCTGGCTGAGAATTTCAAGAGCTTCAAGAGCCTCATTGTAAGACGTCACATCTATTTCATGTGCCTATCTGAGAAAATTTAGGCTAGGCAAGCACTGAGATGTACGGACCCAGCCCTTGCCTCTCTGTCATGCAATCGTCTCACATTTCTCTGTCTCTCCCCTTTTCTTCTCTTCCATGACCCCTCTCCCTTGCCTCCTTGGAAAGGTTTAAGAAAGTGGATTTGAAAAAGGATAGGCATCAACCACTAATTATGTTACATCAGAATCTGTGTTACCATGCCTATTGGAGGGTTTTACATATAACAATTAGAACGGACTTTAAAATGACTAACTGAAGAAAACAGAGGAGAACTACCATAAACTATCAGGGATTCAGTAAATAAAATGATGCAAAACTAATTCACAGAAGAACCATTTGGAGGATGTAATTGAAAAGACCACATTTATAATAGTGCACACATGCACACACATTCACACACCCCCAATAATTTTTTAAAAATTCAAACCCAGTGGAGGGTCTTCAAGATAGCTAACTAGAGGCAACTGGCACTTGTGTTTTTTACAAAGAAGAACCAAAATAGCAAAAGGATGATCACATTTCAAATAGAGCATCTAAAAGAGAACACAGGAATTCAACAGAAAATCGACAGGAAATACCTAAGGCAAGGATGGAGAGAAGTGAGGCAGCCTGCTCAGTCATGACCAGCTGGGAACCCAGGGAAAGGATAACTGAGAGGCCCCCAGCAGTCCACATTCCCACTGTAGATTCTTGCAATCCTAACCATGAGATAGCTTCTTGACCCTTGAGGACCTTAAAACTAACATAGGGAGCTGCCTGAAGACTATACAACTCTACTGCTCCAGAAGGGAGCTCACGCTGGGTCCCACACACACCGCCCCCAGCAAGTCCTAAGCAGCTACAGCAAGGCTCTATTTTGAGAGCCCATCCCTCAGCAGACTGAATCCTCTCATGAGGCCCAAAAGCCTCTGCATCTCCACATCCCACGTCCCCCACTGACATCCTCCACCCATGGCTGCCGCTGCTGGCTGCTACTGCCGGGCCCAAAGTGCAAACCACTGGCGGTGACACTGCCCACCCCCAGCAGTTTCCCCCATACATTTACAAGCAACCTAAGGACAGGCTACCTCATGCACATCTGCCACTTAGGGCCAAAGCATGCACTCCCCAACCACCTGCCCCTGGTTGCTGCCACTGAAAACAACCCTCCCCCTGCCACCAGCAGCAGGGTCACAGGGCATTGCCTGCCACCCTCATCCAAGCATTCTGCCAGGGACGAGGTTTATTGGCCAGAGCTCTCCAAAGGGACAGAGCTAATAGGATATATGGATATATGAAAGGGAGTTTATTAAATAGAATTGACCACGCGATCACAAGGTGAAATCCCACGATAGGCTGTCATCAAGCTGAGGAGCTAGGAAGCCAGTAGTGCCTTGGTCCAAACCCCAAAGTTCAAAAGTAGGGAAGCCAACAGTGCAGCCTTCAGTCTATGGCCAAAGGCCCGAGAATCTGCCGGAAACCACTGGTGTAGGTCCAAGAGTCCAAAGGCCGAAGAGTCGAGCCTGATGTTCAAGGGCAGGAATCATTGAGCACAGGAGAGAGAGATGAAAGCCAGAAGACTCAGCAAGCCAGCTTCTTCCACCTTCTCCCACCTGCTTTTCAGCTGTGCTGGCAGCTGATGAAATGGTGCCCACTCAGATTGAGGGTGGGTCTTTTTCTCAAAGTTCGCTGACTCAAATGCTAATCTCCTCCGGCAACCCCTTCACAGACCCACCCAGAAACAATATTTTGCATCCTTCAATCCAATCGAGTTAACAGTGTTAACTATCACAGCCAGAATCACCCTGCCCCTGTCCAGCACACCTAGCGCCTGCATAAACTGCCAGTGGGTGTTGAAGACAGGCCTGCCTGGCCCAGCCCTGGCTCTTCCCACAGTGCCCAAGCACACTGTCCAGGAGCCTGAGGATCATTTTGCCCCATCTACCACCTTTGGCATGTGAGCACTCCTTCCAGGAGCCTGAGGATGGGCCCATCCAACCCGCTGCTACCACCAAGCTGGCACCCACCCTGCATGCATGACCTACAGGCTTGGGCACTGACCCACCTAGCAAGTTTCAGCCCCTGCCAACCCCAGTGCAGACTGCTTGGAAACAAGAAGGTTGTCCCACCACTGCTACTGCCATCATCTATGCCATGCTCACTATGCAGGGACCCAAAGGCCCACCCACCTGTCCAGCCCACCACTGCCACTGCCAGCACCAAAGCAAACCATATGGAGGCCTAAGAACCAACCTGTCTAGACCTGCTAACACTGGTGCCAGTGCACATTATCCTCGGGCTTGACAACAGGCATTCTCAGCTTGTCACTGCCACCACTGGGACACAAGGACTGGCCTACTTTGTGTCCCCCATCCTCAGCAGAATATCACCACAGTCTCCACTAACAGCCACACCCTAAGTCAATGAGGGAATCACAGATACTATTGATGCTGATTACAGCCAAAGAAATCATATAGAGACCACACCACTGCATGTACCTGGAGTCAAAGCCAAAGTGCCCTACACAACCAATACCATAGACACATCCTCAGAAAAAAGTCCTTCCTTATGAAAGCAAATTCACAAAATGGAAGATTGTTACACCAGATGTGCAGATATCAATGCAGAGACAAAAGAAGCATGAGAAAGCAAGGAAATATAGCATCCTTAAAGGAACACAATAATTCTCCAGCAAAAGATTCCAATGAAAAAGAAACTTATAAAATCCCAAAAAGGAATTCAAAATAATGTTTTTTAAAAATGTGGTGAGCTACAACAGAACAAAGTAAACAATACAAAGAAATCAGAAAAACAATTCAGGTTAGGAATGAGAAATTTACCATAGAGACAGAGGTCATAAAAAAGAACCAAACAGAGATTCTGAAACTGCAAAACTCATTGAATGGAATTAAAAATATATTCAAAAACTTCAATAATAGACTAGATCAAGTGGAAGAATTTCAGAACGACAGATCTTTTGAAATAACCCAACCAGACAAAAATAAAAGAAAAAGAATTTAAAAGAATGAACAAAGCCCACATGATATATAGCACACTATTAAGCAACCAAATATTTAAATTTTTGGTGTCTCATACGGTTAGAGGAAATATAAGAGATTGAAACCTATTTAACACAACAACAGCTAGAAAATGTCCAAGTCTAGCAAGAGATTTAGACATCCAGATGACAGGAAACTCATAGATCCCCAAATAGATACAATTTAAAAAGGTCTTCTCCATGGCCCATTACACTCAAAATGCCAAAAGTCAAAGACAGAGAATACTAAAAACAGCAAGAGAAAAGTGTCTCATCACTTATAAGGGAACCCCCATCAGACTAACAGCACATTTCTCAGCAGAAACCTTATAGGCCAGAAGATAGTTAGATTATATATTCAAAGTGCTGAAAGAAAAAAAAAATGCGAAGGATGCTATACCCAAAAAGTTATCATTTATAAATGAAAGTGAAATAGTCTTTCCCAGATAAGCAAATGCTGAGGGAATTCATCACCACTAGACAAGTTCTACAAGAAATAATTAAGGAAGTCATATACCTGGAAACAAATGGATGATATCCACCATCATAAAAACACATGAATGTATAAAACCCATTGGTAGAGCAAACACACAAAGAAAAGAAAGGACTCAAGTGTTACCACTAAAGAAAATCAGCAAACCACAATAATAATAAAAGAAAGGAACAAAGGATATACAAAAAACTTGAAATCAATTGATAAAATAACAGGAATAAGCCCTCACATATCAATAATAATCTTAAATGTAAGCAGATTAAACTTTCCACATAAAATATGTAGACTGGCTCAATGGATTAAAAAACAAAATAAATGCTCCAACTATGTGTTGCCTTCAAACATAGTGAAAGTATTCTAGCTTGATGTGTAAACAAGTTGTCAACTAACCTAGGAGTATACCCTTGTAACGAACCAACTGAGTCTCAGCCAATTATAGTAGCTGAACCCTCAGCAAATCTCATGCTTTAAATTGCCAGATTATGCCCAAATAAAGCAAACATCAAACTGTACCAATCAGGTAATCCTTGTATGTCATTTCTTTTTTTCTGATTTTTAAGTATAGCTCACCATGTTGGAGGTGGGAGTATTCTGAACAATTTTTGGTTCAGAATGCTTCCCAGTTCTAAAACCTTTTTCCTGCACAAACTTCACTAAATTTAACTTGTCTTAGCATTTTCTTTAACAATTGTGAAATACAGCATATAAAGAAGTGAGCATAAAACTTTTAGGAATTTTTTTTCTTTTTTTTTTCTTTTATTTATTTATTTATTTATTTTTGAAAGAAAGAAAAAGAGAGGAAAGAAAGTGAGAGTGAAAGAAAGAAAAAAAGAATGTAAGAGAGAAAGAAAGAGGAACAGAAAGAGGGAGAGAGAACGGGATTCTTGTTCTATTGCCCAGGCTAGAATGCAGTCTAAAAATGGATATTAAAAACCTCTTTTATGCCAATAATTATGCTTAACAAT
>CAUYLG010040871.1:0-18220 GCA_963573385.1 Cacajao melanocephalus
AATTCTCCTGCCTCAGCCTACCGAGCAGCTGGGACTACAGACGGCCGCCACCACACCCAGCTAATTTTGGTATTTTTAGTAGAGACAAGGTTTCTCCATGTCGGCCAGGCTGGTTTCAAACTCCTGACCTCAGGTGATCCACCCGCTTCAGCCTCCCAAAGTGTTGGGATTACAGGCATGAGCCACCACGCCCAGCCGCCTGATCACATTTTCAAGACAGCTGTGGCTACTTGGGACTCTCATCAGCGGCTCCCGAAAAATTTTTAAAAATTAGTTATTGTGAAAAATTATATTAAACCAAGACCAGACTGTGCAAAGAAAATAAAACTATGTAATTTCAAGGCTACATATTTTCAAAGGAATTTAATTCTGGCCTCTGAATGCAATTAAGTAGTCTCTCTCTCCATTTGAGGAAGAGAGAAAGGAAGAAGGGATGATTCTCACTTTTCAGTAGGAACCGGTAACCAAACCTGTTGTTCTGCCAAGTCTTCCCCATGCTCTGATTTCTTAGCGCTCAGGGAGTATGCTTGAAACGTATGCCTTCCTCCCATGTCAGATAAGCAGAAAGTTTGCTCTAGCTATGATAAATCTGCACAACGCGGAGATGTTTTTGGCACAATGCGTACGTTAGTTAGATGATGATGATTAAGCTCCCCCCCGCCCCCCCCGCCCCCCCCGCCCCATTCTTGCGGCCAGGGAGTGTGTTTTGCCTGCATTTAAGAAATGTCCTTCAGCTGCAAGCGTGTGCGCGCTCAGCCTGCAGCCGGCGTTTCTGAGTCTCCAGGGCAGGGTGACTTGGGTCAGCTGAGTGTCACCCACAGATGTGACTGTTGTTTCTCCAGCGGGCGCGACAGCCTCCTTCCTCTCCAGCCCGAGGCCCGAGGCCCGCGGCCCAGACCAAGGGGAAGGGGAAGGGGAAGGAAGCCCTCGCCGCAAGCCGGCGTCTGGGCCGGCACAAGACGCGCTGCCACCAGAAACTTTTTTCCCTCAGCTGCCCGCAACTTTTGGCCTTTTCTACCAGCACGTTCTAGTCCCGGGTTTCTGTCTCTTGGGTTTTCCTCCGCCTCCCTCGCCTTCTCCCCAGCGGCGCGCATAAGAGCTGGGTTGAGAGGGGAGCGGGGAGCCGGGGCGGCCGCGGCGGGGACGCCGAGGAAGGGGCTGGGGAGGAGGGGGCGTGCGGGGTTGGGGAGGAGGAACTGGTCAAAGGGGACCCAGACGCCCGCGTGCCCTAAAAGGAAAGAGCTGCCGCGGTTTGCTACAGTCGGAATAAAGTTCGCGCCCTTTCCTTGGCGTTTCGCAGCCTCCTCTCCTATCCTTCCCTCCGCTCCCCACCCCCGCCCCGCTTTTTTTTTTTTTTTTTTTTTTTTTTGTGACAGCTGGGCGCTAGCGGCCACCTCCACCTCCACGCCCGCAGCCCCGGGGCGGGGGGGGGGGCGCCAGGGTTGTTTTTCCATCCCCAGAAAGAGAGCGAGAAAAACCCCAAACAAACAAGAAGCCCCAAACAAGTCCCAGGGCGGGGGGAGGGAGAAACATACATCCTCCTTCCCTAAGCCCGTGGACCTCTGAGGACAAATAACAACACAACCAGCCGACTTTTATTTTGCAAAAGGGAAGCAACATTGTAGTCACGACAGTTCTGCAGAGAGAGGAAAAACTTGTGGGGCTTGCACGGGCGCCGAGGTCACCTCGCCCGCCAGTCCCCCGCCTCCCGCGAGTAGGGCAGCCCCCTCCCGGGACAGGCCGTTCCTTCGTTCTTTTTTTTTTTTTTTTTTTTGTCCTGAGGAGGGGCCGGGGAACCGTGCCGGCTGAGACTCGGGGCGCGAGCGCGACCCCGGCGCGAGTGTAAATCAGTCACCTGAGCGCCGAGGGGCCGCGGCGAGGGCGCGCGCGGGCGGGCGGGGAGGCGGAGGCGGCGAGAGCGGCGGCCCGGAGGAACTCGGAGGGGGAGGGAGAGAAAGGCCGAGACGGAGGGAGCCAGCGGCGGCCGAGGGGCTGGTCCAGGCGCGGCCGCTAAGAGGAGACCAAGAGGCGGGGGTTGCACTTGACAACCAGCATGCCGAGATGGTAAGAAGTTTCCACCCTCCTTCCCTTTTTATTCTAGACTTCGTCAGAAATGACCCCGGCGCCCGAGCGCCACCGGGGCCGCCCGGGGGCCGTGTCCGCCCTCCGCCTCGCGGCGCGAGGGGTAAGGGGACGCTGAGGAGGGCGGGCCGGGGACGAAAACCCGGGTTCCAACCTGGTCCCCGTTGCTGGTGTCTTCCCCTAAACTTGGCCCCAAGTTTCCGAGGCGAGCTCCAGGTGGGAGGGTGCGCGTGTGAGGGGGCTCGTCAAGGTCGGCCCCGCTCGCGGCTTCCTCGCGAAGGTGAGCAGCTGGCGAGGGGAGGCTCCAGGGAGTTGGGGACGGGCTCGGGGGACGAGGTGGAGGGGAGCGGGGATGAATGGAGCGCTGGCTGGAGCTCGGGGCGGAGAGGAAGGCGGCTGAGACCTACGGCAACTTTTACAACTTGCCGCCGAGTGAGGGGCCGGCGGCTGGGCGTGTGTGCCGGGTGCGCTGGGGCGCAGCCGCCGGGGCCCGGCACGTCGGCTCTTCCCCTCCCCTCTTCTGCACGTTCGGAACCTTGGCGTGGTAAATGGAGATGGGAGGAAACGCTCCTGCAGGCTTCACCGAGAAGGTGCAGAACGCAGGGCAGGAAAATCAACCCTGCAGAGAGACGGCTCTTTTCGAAGTGCAATTCTATAGGAGCCGATTTGTTTTACTTGCACATTGACGGGAGGGTGGGATTTCGGGCCTGCGGAGGGAGTAGAATAAAAAACTGTATGTTGAAAAACCCTAGGTGAAATCCCCTGTGAAGTGAGTTTAAGGTTGAAAAAAAGTTCCAAGTGCCAATGGTGGAGGAGATGGGCTGGCTTTGCGAAGCGAGACTCCAGCACAGTCCTTCTACGCGAAGCGAGTTCTCTGCAGCGAGGAAGCCTACAATTAGTTCGCCTGGTGATGAGCCGCTCTGTCCGCTTTCGGGGAAGTGATTTGTTAGAAATGGGGCTTGACCACTCCCTTCTTTTTAGTTTGCTTCCACCCAGTGTCGCTATTGTTACCCCCACTTGGGGATCTGACACAGTGTATTCCGTTTGTAGAGGGAACGTATAAGAATAGAGGTGAGATAGCGGGTTGGCATTTTTTCCTCTTGCCTTCTCCCTAATGTGACATTTCTTGTTTCAGTGATCAAAGTCACAACTGGAGTGTAGGAGATGCGACTGTCAAATGCAGGCGCGCGCGCGCACACACACACACACAAAAGCGTGAGCCCAGGACTGTGGTTACAGTAATGCTGACAGAAATTAAAGTGGTTTTGAAAGCAGCGTGCGATTTATGATGGTTCCCATTTACCCTAGAGTCAAGCTGTTGTAAAACTGATGTACAAAAGACATCATAAAATAATCCTGTATACCCAGGATTAAAGTGGCAGAAAGTGGCCTGTTTTATTATTTTTTATGTACTTCGTGGACACTTGCAATTGTTGAAAGCTATGTTTAAGTGAGACATCAAAACAGAATATTAAATATATCTAGAGCTTGAGTGTTTTTCTTCTAACGGGCGTTTTACACAAGAACACTGTAAAAGCCAGTTGCAGGTATTATTTTTCTTCCCTTTATCCTAGACTGTTAACGATTTGTCCACACATCTATATTAACTATTTGTCTACATGTTTATTCTCATATACTAATCACTTTGAACTGTGGCTAAGCGTGTTTGCCTTCTACTGCTTTGTATTTTGCAGTTTCAGATGTTACTGTGAACATGCATACATGCTTTAAGTGGGAGGAATTTATTTCTGGCACTGTTACTTAGTGTGTCTGATCTGAAGATGTACCTTAGTAGTGAGACCTTGTACAAGTTAACAGAACTTTTACTCTTTGGACTCAAACACGCACGTGCGCATACACACACACAATCCCTTGTGTGCCTTTAGAGAGTATCTGTGTTTTATATTTGTAGCTGTTTCATTTAAACTGTTCAGTCTTAATGAAGTTCTTAGTTCCCAGAGTGTACTGTATTAAATATCCAGATTGCTAATCACTTTACCAAAGTGCAGGAGTATCTTTACCTGAGGGAAGTAATAGTGAGCTAGAACGTGAACTTTATTTTGAGTATCTTTCGATAAAGGGCTGAAACTTTTTTCACCTTGAGGATATTAAGTTGGGTGGTGTTTGCATGTAAGACTTTGAATAAAAATCAGCTGTACATGATAGTTTACAATTAATATTAAGAAAATATTAATAGCAGTACATTCCTAATATCTGATTTTTTCCCCTCTATTTGAGATGGAAGATAATCTGTCAGATAGGGATATGTGATTACAAAAAGAAGCAGACAAAAGCAGAGCTGACTATTGCTATATTAAAATGTAAGTGTTACAGTTTGAATTTTCAAGTGAGAGTTCTTGAGTTCAGTGCTTTACATAACATTTTGTCCTAATCTTGCTTGCTGTCAGGGATGTTTCATGGTTGTGCAATTGCTGCAGTCAAGAATGCCAATTTGCATTCCAGGAGTGTCATTTGATTACTTTTATCTGCACAGCTCCAAGACCGGCCCAGACCTCTCGTTTCATCTTGCCATGTCACGAGTCAATGCTGTGTCGTCTTTTCAAAAATCTGCCTGATTTAGACAAGAAAGAAAAGTACTTTCATGTTGCAGCCGCAGTCCCCTGCTAACTTGTCAGCAGCAGGATATGATTCACTTGGGCCCAGAAGAATGGAACAGAGAGGCGGGTTAGGCGGTTCAATAAAGCCCACGGACAGGTAGTGTGTGACATCCCCAGAGAGCCGCAGTTAATGAAGAACAGGTCTGCTTAGTTCTCCACACGCTGACCTGGTGCTGTCCCCACAGTTTTCTCATTTGATCTTTCCCAGCAAATTGATCTTTTCTTGTATTTTTTTTGCCTTCCAAGTTAGTCCTTGTGGGACTGAAATTAGCAGAGCAACTTAAGTTGGATAATACAGCTGTTCAGAAAAGAAGAAATTGGACACTGGCTCAAAAAGAGGTGGGGGTGAGGGGGTAGAGGGAGCTATTCTTTTTGTTGTTGTGCCTGGGAATATTTCTTATATTAGGGGAGTCCAAAATAGATGATGACTTGAAGTTAGTGGTTTCCTTTACTTTTAATTTTAGAGTTAAGGGTTCAGCACAATTTTAAATATTCCTTAAATATTTGAAAGATGGCCTTAATGAGTATGAGGAGTTCAGTTTAGTTTTGTTCACATTCAGTTGTTTGAGATAATTTGCCAGTTGACAATGTGGCTTTTTTGGTTATTGTAAGATGGCATACTTCAACTATATTATTTATAGCCTTCTAAACAACTACGATCCCCAAATATCCAATACTAAACTGCAGGGAAGATTAAGCAATAAAAAAAGTCATTATACTAGTGTTGTATGTAAATATTATGATACATGAAAACGTTTTCTACAAATTATTAGTATGTTTGTTTTATATAAACCCTGCAGATCCAGTTAATGAAGTGTTTTTTTTTTCTGAATTTTTGAGGTTCTGCATTTAAATGTAGATTTTTAAAACTGAGACCAGACCACAAATTTGAATTTATATGGCTGTTCATACATGTTGTTACTTGTTTTTTGACATTAAAATTAATTTTAGACAGAATGGGTAAATTTAAGTTGTATGATTTAAACAGATTAAAGTTTCACTATAGAATTTCGTACATAAAGCTTAGGTTGGAAGCAGTTAATAGATTCTTAACTTGATAAATATATAAGGAGCAATGCTTTCTGATTTACTCAGCAGATGGTCTCATTTACCATCTACATCCTTAGGAGAAACAGTTGAAAACATTTCTTGTGGAAGGGGAGGCAGCTTCCTCGAATCTTTCCTGTTGGATGGGAATTATATAGTATCATTGGTTAGTAAACTCCCCTCTGAAGAGCTAGAGGGAGCCTCATGATTTTATTAGATACACTTAAGGTTTAAAAAACACTCTGGCAATCAGAGTGTTGCATAAAAAGAGTAGGTAATGAATACTGGCTCAGTGTTTAGGCTGGGAGGTGCCATTATGGTTTTTCTTTCTTTCCTTTTTTTTTTTTTTTTAAAGCAGTGACAGAAGCAAAAGAACTACAAGAACAGTCAAGGTGTCAACTAAGCTTTCTAGGCTTTTGCCTTTGAGGTGATTGAAGATCAGGCAAAATGCAACCAGATATTGTATTTTAAGTGTTTTGGTTTGACTAACTACTGTTTGTAGTTTTTGTCTACTGAAGGAATTATTGTCGTTTTAGGAGGTCAACCTTCAGAGTTCTATTAAAAGTAACTTCTTACCAAATCACTGAGAAGTGAGTTAACTTCTTTTAGTTTATGAAGGACAACTCCTTTTCTGTAAATGATGGTTTTGGAGTAGTTCTACATACAACTGCTGTATTCCAGAGATAAATTTTATTTAAAATATATGTTTCCTGTTGTAAGCATAAGTGGTAAATCATTTATAAACCTGACTTACTAGGGATTAAAAAATAAGTTAAATAGGACTTAAATGATATTGCATTCAATAATTGTCATTTAATTTCATATTTACCACTTTTCACTAACATTTGTGATATGTTTATGTTAAATAGTCATTGATCATAATTGCACTTTAATATTTATATACTAGTTTTTGGAGCATTACTTTGGACAAACATATTTATCATTTAAGTAAATAAAATAATCCAGTGAGATAAACTACCCAGATTTGTCCTTCTTAAAATCTTTTGCACAGTAGCTCTCATTATGTTGCTAGCCAATGAAAGTCTTTATTTGTTGCTTATTAGAATCCTCAGTACATCAAGAGTTCAGCTATAATTTAATTTGGCTGTTCAAAGAGCCTCCCTTGTTTTGAAATATGTTCTCAGTCTGCTTTTACCATTTGTTGTGAACCTGTATTCTAACTCAATGCATATGCATGAGAATGATATTACAGACGTATCATTCTTTAAGTTTTTGCCATAGTCATAACTTTTTTCCTTTAAAAATATCTGTGCTTAACAACGTCAGTTTTGTTCTTTTTGCTCTCTTTTCTCTTTGACATTATAGAGTATTTTTTTCTTGGTGATTTAAATTATTTTACTATTATAATTTAAAATAAACTTCCTAAGGAATACAACCTTCCCTTAAGGTATAGTGAGAAGGGCACTAAAAAATAATAGGTTCAATAATTAAGAATTCTAGTTGAGGCCATTTCACAGCAATCACTTGAAATTACAAAAAGTTTGCCTTGTATTTCACAAATTGCTAGCATGATAAATTCAGCTTCCTTGGAGTAACTGCTGCAAAGTTTTGCAGTGAGTGGAAGATGGCTTTGAGAGTTTTGGTAGTATTTGTAACAAATTATGTTCACTAAAGACTAGAATTTGACTATAAAATTCTAATAAGATGAATATCAGGAATTCTTCCATAAGGAAGGCAGAATGTGAAACTCCTAAATGACTCACTGTGTATGTATTTTACCAGTGGGAATAGCATCAAGCCAGCCTTCTAGATACAGTATTTAATAGTTGTCAAAATGTACAGTATTGTCTTGGAACTTGTGGTTCATGAGTTCATAGTCCCTGCTTTTTTGTGTTTATTACAAAGATGTAACAACCCACACAAAACATTTTTCTCTTATAATGACCTTATATTTGCCAGAGTGCCCCATGCTGAAATTCCTTTTCAGTATCTTTTTTTTTTTTTAGTCCAAAGCCAGACGTGTACCCAGACACAAAAGCCTCTGTGTATAGCAAGCTGTTTTAAATATTGTGACTCGACGATGTGCTGTCCTTTCTCTGCTTGAGCCAAGGATCTCTGCTCAGTGTCTGTGGATTACCAAGCTCCTTCTTTATTGTACCTCTTGTCAACTATTCCTATTCATTTAACCTTTCATTAGTGTCTGTGCAGCTTCACTGTCTGGAAACGCAAGGAAAAACCGAAAGGCCCCACTGTCATAGTTATTAGATTTCTCGGTTACATCCCAGCAACCATAAAGAAGTAAGAGTCGACACTATTGTCGTGCGTGCTGCTGTCCTGGGGTGCAGCTCTTCTGTGCACGTCAAGGACATGTGCCACATGTTGATATGCATCCCAGGGATAAATGCACAACATGGGGGATAGGCCAACGCTGGCAGTAATGAGCTTTGTAGGAGTTATTGCAAAGACCAACAGTTTGTGAAGGAATTTTGCTTAACAGGCCAAGGAGATAGACAGAGTTGAGGGTTGCCAAGATTTGCTTGTGCAGGGATTGTCAGTCACATTGTTTTCATCTAAACTCCATTTGAGGGGAAAATTGAATACATTTGACAGCAATGAAAAGTCTTACTTTCTTTTTTAAAATCTTTCAGAGGACAAAAGCAATATTTCTGGTGACTAACATAACTATTTTTAGTACCGACTAAATCATATATGTGAATGGATCTATTAGCAGTTTATCTGTTTACATACCTAGAGAATAATTAAAAGATATTTCATAGATGTCATATCTATGTTTTAAAATCTGTGTAAGAGTAATGTAGCCTTTTAATTTTCCTTTGCTGTTTTCCCCCTTTGATTTTCCTCTAGCGTAGCCTGGTTCTTTAGAAATGCATTTGCCTAATTGACTGGATGCAGAGCAGAAAAAGGAGGACAGTGTGGTCATTTTCAAATCATAAATAAAGTATTTGTAAATTTTGTATTGGAAAATACTATTTTAACATCTTAGAGATGAACAGAATTACCTTTTTAAGAATTCTCAAAATACTTGAGTAGAAAATGGTACATTATAATATGTTTGTCCCTCTTTATCCAAATTTTTTTTTAACTAGGAGAACTTTTGTTACTGAGGGTAAATAAAATATTTTTGTCTCCTGATTTCAACAGATTTGATCAGTTTTCCAAACTCCTTTGGGGTTCTCCAATAACTTTTCTTTTCTTTTTTTTTTTTTGAGACGGAGTTTCACTCTTGTTGCCTAGGCTGGAGTGCAGTGGCGTGATCTCGGCTCACTGCAACCTCCGCCTCCTGGGTTCAAGCGATTCTGCTGCCTCAGTCTCCCTAGTAGCTGGGATTACAGGCATGCGCCTCCATGCCTGGCTAATTTTGTATTTTTAGTGGAGAAGGGGTTTCATTATGTTGGTCAGGCTGGTCTTGAACTCCTGACCTCGTGAACACTGTTGTGTTCCCCAGCCATTCTCAAATGATCTCTATTTTATTTTATTTTATTTTTTGAGATAGAATCTTGCTGTGTTGTCCAGGCTGGAGTACAGGGACATGATTTCAGCTCACTGCAACCTCTGCCTCCTGGGTTGGAGCGGTTCTCCTGTCTCAGCCACACGCAAAGCTGGGATTACAGCCCCACACCACCACGTCCAGCTAATTTTTGTATTTTTAGTAGATTGGAATTTTGCCATGTCGGCCAGGCTGGTCTTAAACTCCTGACCTCAGGTGATACACTGACCTTGGCCTCCCAAAGTGCTGGGATTACAGGCGTGAACCGCAGGACTTGGCCATGATCTCATGACCTCTTAAAAATTATTGAAGAGGCTAGGTGCAGTGGCTCACACCTGTAATTCCAGCACTTTGGGAGGCCAAGGCAGGCAGATCACCAGAGGTCAGGAGTTTGAGACCAGCTTGACTAACATGGAGAAACCCTGTCTCTACTGAAAATAAAAAATTAGCTGGATATGGTGGTGCATGGCTGTAATCCCAGCTACTTGGGACGCTGAGGCAGGAGAATCACTTGAATTCGGGAGGTGGAGGTTGTGATGAGCCGAGATCGCGCCACTGCACTCCAGCCAGGGCAACGACAATGAAATGAGGTTTCTCCACTCTGAGGTCTTGTTCTATACCACCTACTTTTGAGGGCCTCCGTTCTCTCATTTGTAAGTCAAGTGAGTTTGGTAATTTCTAAGTGCCTTTCCGATGTATACATTTCATATTTTATATGATAAGACTATATAATCATAGCAGTTTGCTATTTTACTACCTTTATTGAGATATAATTCACCCACTTAAAATGTACATCAATATTCCATTTTATGAATATATTACCTCTTAGATATCAATTCAGTTAATGCACATTTGGGTTGTTTCCACTTTTTGACTATTATTTTGAGTAATATGGTCCTGAACATACATGTACAAGTTTTTTGTGGGCATAGTATTTTCATTTCTCTTGGATATATGCCCAAGAGTAGAATCGTTGGGTAGTATGGCATGTCTACTTTAACTTTTTGAGGAACTTCCCAATTGTTTTCCAGCGCCACTGCAGCATTTTACTTTCCAACCAATAGTGTATAATATTTCCAGTTTCTCTACATCCTCCTCAACATTTACTGTCTTTTTATTTTAACTGTCTTAGTGAGTATCAAGTAGTATCTTGTTACTTGAATCATCCTAATGAGCATGAAGTGGTATGTCAGTGTAGTTTTGATTTGTATTTGCCTGATGGCTAGTGATGTTGAGCATCTTATGCTCTTATTGGCCATTTGTGTATCTTTTCTGGAAAACAGACATGTCTCCATTGCCTATTTTTCAATTGGGATATTTGTCTTTTTATTGTGAAATTCTAAGAGCTGTTTATATATTCTGAGCAAAAGCCCTCTACTAGGTGTAAGGTTTGCAAATACTTTCTCGTATTCTTTTTTTTTTTTTTTTTTTTTTTTAAAGACAAGGTCTAGCTCTGTTGCGCAGGTTGGAATGCGGTGGTGTGATTGATCATGGCTCACTGCAGCCTTGAACTTCTGGGGTCAAGAAATCCTCCTGCTTCAGCCTCCCTAGTAGTTGGGACTACAAGTGTTAAGCCACCGTGTCTGATTAATTTTTTAATACTATTTTGCAGAGACAGGGTCTTACCATGTTGCCCAGGCTGGGCTGAAACTCCTGGCCTCAAGAGATCCTCTTTCCTTGACCCCCCAAAATGCTGAGATTATAGGCATAAGCCACCATGCCCCGCTCTCTTTTTTGTTTTTTGGAGACGAAGTCTTGCTCTGTTGCCCATGCTGGAGTGCAGCGGCTTGATCTCGTCTCACTGCAACCTCTGCCTCTTTGGTTCAAGCAGTTCTCCTGCCTCAGCCTCCAGAATAGCTGGGATTACAGGCATGTGCCACCATGGCTGGCTAATTTTTGTGTTTTTAGTGGAGACAGGGTTTCTCCATGATGGCCATGCTGGTCTCTTTAATTCCTGGCCTCAGATGATCTGCCGGTCTTGGTCTCCCAAAGTGCTGGGATTACTGGCATGAGCCGCCATGCCCTGCCCCAGCTATCTTTTGACTTGATGGTACCTTTCAAGCACAGAAATTTTTGATGAAGTCCAATTTATTAATTTTTGTTGTCGTTTCTCTTGGTATGCTATCTAAGAAATCATTGTCTAACCCAACATCATGAAGATTTATCTCTGTTTTCTTGTTAGTGTCTTACAGTTTGAGCTCCTACAAGGTGGATTCATATGTACTTGATCCATTTGGATTAACTTCTATAAATAGTATGAGGTAGGGGTACGACTTCATTCTTCGGAATGTGGATGTCTTTTGTTCCCAGCACTATTTGATGAAGACAGTTTTTCTCCATTGAAGTGTCTGGGCACCCTTGTCAAAAATTAATTGACCATGATATATAAGGGTTTATTTCTGAAATTTCTGTTCTGTTCCATTAATCTTTCTGTCTGTCCTTATGCCAGTACCACACTGTCTTGGCTAGTGAAGACTTTAAAACTTTGTATTAAGTTTTGCAACTGAAAAGTGTGAATTCTATAACTTCGTTCCCTTCTTCTTTTCCAAGATTAAGTATTCTTAGTTTCTTAGAAGTTGACTTTTTAAAAAACAATTTTGATTGTGGTAAAAACAAACGTAAAATGTACCATGTTAACCATTTTTTTTTTTTTTTGAGACAGAGTCTTGCTCTGTCACCCAGGCTGGAGTGCAGTGGTGCAATCTCTGCCCACTGCAACTTTACCTCCCTGGTTTAAGCAATTCCTCTGCCTCAGCCTCCCTAGTAGCTGGGACTACAGGTGTGTGCCACCATGCCCAGCTAATTTTTTTGTATTTTTTAGTAGAGATTGGATGGGGTTTCAACATGTTGGTCAGACTGGTCTTGAACTCCTGACCTCAGGCAGTCCGCTCACCTTGACCTCCCAAAGTGCTGGGATTACAGGTGTGAGCCACTGCGCCTGGCCTGCATTAACCATTTTTAAGTGTACAGTTTAGTAGTGTTTTCTGTAACTTATTTTACAGCAGATTTCTAGAACATTTTCATTTTGTAAAGCTGAAATTTTTTTTACCCTTTGAATGACTCCCATTTACTTTTTCCCCCCAGCCCTGTGAAGCCACTATTCCAGTTTGTATTTGTAAGAGTTTGCCTACTTTAGATGCCTCATGGAAGTGGAATCATGCAGTACATATTTGTCTTTTTGTTCTGGCTTATTTCACTTAGCTAGAAACTTGATCATCTTAAGGTTCATTTATGTTATAGCATGTAACATAATTGTCTTCATTTTTAAGGCTGAATAATACTTCATCATATGTATATACCATATTTTCTTTATCAATTCATCTGCAGATGGACATTTAGTTTGCTTCCACCTCTTGGCTCTTGCGAATTATGCTGCTGTGAATGTAAGTATGCAAATATCTCTAAAAGATCCTGCTTTCAGTCTTTTGGACATACGCAGAAGTGGAATAGCAGCTGGATCATACAGTTGTTCTCGTCTTAATTTTTTGAAGAACCTCCATACTGTTTTCCAGGGGCAACATCACTTTAGATTCCTGCCAACAGTACACAAGGGTTGCAATTTCTCTACGACCTCATAACCTATTTTATTTTATTTTTTTGGCTGGTAACCATTCTAATAGGCATGAGGTGATATCTCCGTGTAGTTTTGATTTTGCTTTACTTGATGTTTCTTGATGTTGAGCATATTTTCACGTGCTTATTGGCCATTTGTATATGTACTCTTTGTGGGACTATCTATTCAAATTCTTCACCTATTTTTAAATCATGTTTTTTTGTTGTTGTTGTTTAGTTTTAGCAGTTGTCTTTGTGTTCCGGATGTCCCTTATCAGAAATACTATTTACAAATACTTTCTCACATTCTCTAGTGAAGCTCTGCACTCTGCTGATTGTTTCCTTTGCTTTTGCAGCACAGAAGTTTCTAAGTTTGATTCAGTTCCATTTGTCTATTCTTGCTTTTGTTGCCTTTAGCAGTTTACTTAAAGCTCAGATATGTCTGATCCTCAGAAGAGTAAAGGCTACATTAAGAGAGTACATTCTATTGTTTAGGTAAAAAAAAAAAAAAACTCTTGGTAGTTCTCCAGGGGACAAGAAATATGTCATTCGGTAGCCAAAAGATGATAGCTCCCAGTTCCCTGTGAAACACCCTGGTTTTACTTTGATGTTTCTTAATTATCATTGAGTTTAAAAGCATTCTAGGTGTTCTGTATGATAAGAGACACACTTCATGCCCTGGAGGGTGGAATTAAGTACCCAGATATAATTGTTTTTGGTTTTATAAATACCTCAAAAGGAAAGGGGGGAAAAACCATTATTGAGAAAATTTGTCTTCCTAGACATCCCGTCATAACTAGAAAAACACCAACAGAGATAAAACTAAAAATTATTGTATGATCTCCAAACCCAAAATAACTGGTCCAGTGAAGTTTTAAATAAATAACCATGTTCAAATCTGGCATGGCATATTTGGAAACATGAGCTTGCTTTACAGTTTACCTGGCAGATTTTGTAATTAAATACAAAATAAAATACCTCATCGTTGAATTAGAGAAACTTGAGAGCAAATGAAAGATAACTTAATTTGGAGGCAGCTCTGTTGCATCATTGTTGAATTAAAAGAAATGTTTGTTCCCTTAAAGTTCTAGTTTTCTCTTCATTCATGCTAATAAAGGCTGATATTTATTTTCATCTAAGTAATTGCATTTCTGAAATTCTGATGGACCATTCTTCACTGCATTGTCTGTTTCTGGCCTTTTGTCAGTTATTTTAGATGAAAGTTTCATTATTTAGTCAGCATCAACTATTAATTAGGTACCTAACTGTTCAAATTTATATAGGGCGAGTGTACATTTTTCCTCATAAGTATTTACATTCATAAAGAGTAATTACCTAATTTAAAATGATATGATGTATTTTAAGGGTTAATTTTTTTTTTTCCCAAATAAGGGAAACAGCTGTGAAAATTCTGTAGGGAATTTAAAATCACTTCTTTTTTTTTGAGGCGGAGTCTCACTCTGTCGTCTAGGCTGAAGTGTAGTGGCGTGATCTTGGCTTACTGCAACGTCTGCCTGCTGGATTCAAGTGATTCTCCTGCCTCAGCCTTCTATGTAGCTGGGATTACAGGTGCCCGACAACCCACCCAGCTAAATTTTTTTTTTTTTGTATTTTTGGTAGAGACGGGGTTTTACCACATTGGACAGGCTAGTCTTGAACTCCTGACCTCTGGTGATCTACCCACCTCAGCCTCCCAAAGTGCTAGGATTACAGGTGTGAGCCACTGTGCCCGGCCTAAAATCACTTTTAAAAATTGTTATGGTAAAAATTTTATGTTTACCAGACCTGATTTTGGTTACATATACATTTAATTGTCTCAGTTGACACATTTTGTTCATACTGAATAAAACATTAATGTTACTTTTCTGTTCTTCATGACATGTTCTGATGTGTGTTTAGTTGTATGTTTTATATATATGGACTGACAAAATCATATATGCTATTTGGTATCTTACGTGGTTGGAGGACATAGAATGTAAGAAACTGAAACAAGATGGCTGTTCAAAGAAAGGCCACTCAGTTCTCTACCCTGTGGTATCTAATCTCCCTGTAATACACATTTCACCATCTAGGATTAGAGAAGTTCATTCTATCAACACATATGCTAACAGGTAGGCTTCTGGAAGTAAAATGTGATAGTTTAGATCTTTCTCTGATTCAAAATGGTGATTTAAAAGAAAACATATCTGGTTGAATTGGCTTTTGATAGACTAAAACACTAATTTTGTCTTAGTATGCATTAACTCTAAAGGATATTAAAGAGTAGATAATTTTTTTTTTTTTTTTGAGACGGAGTCTCCCTCTGTTGCCAGGCTGGAGTGCAGTGGTGCAATCTTGGCTCACTGCAACCTCCCCCTCTTGGGTTCAAGTGATTGTTGTCCTGCCTCAGCCTCCCAAGTAGTTAGAACTACAGGCACTTGCCACCACACCCAGCTAATTTTTGTATTTTTTTAGTAGACACGGAGTTTCGCCATGTTGGCCTGGTTGGTGTTGGCTTCTCAGAGTGCTGGGATTACAGGCGTGAGCCACCGTGCCCGGTCCAAAAAATATTTTTTGAACCCAGGAATTCTACCAGGTCTGGAGCCATATTTTTCACTCAATAAATGTCCTTTGTAAGAAATATTTTAACTTGAAGGGCTGGGTGCAGTGGTGAATGCCTGTAGTCCCAACTATTTGGGAGGCCGAGGCAGGAGAATCATTTTGAGTCTAGAAGTTCAAGTCCAGACTGGGCAACATAATGAGACCCTGTCTCTAAAAATATAAAAAAAATTTTCACACGAAGAATTTATATCTGTCCATTGGTCTTTGAAGCTTCTCTTTTGTCCATAAACAGCAACCAGTTGCTGACATGGCATATTTGTGTACAGAGGACAGTGATAATTAGATATGCTAGAGCGTGTGTGTATGTGTGTGTGTGTGTGTGTGTGTGTGTAGATAGAAACATGAATGAGTGAGAAACTAGTTGTTTGCCACTTCCTTATGGGGGAGAGTAGAAGGCAGAATAGTATAGTGGACTGAATTTTTTTGGAGGGGAAGGGCAGGGTTTACCATTAATGTACTTTCATATTGTAATAGATAATACTTGATACATTGTTTTTTGTAGTTTTACATATATTTATGGATGGCATGTATGAATGTTGAGTGTATTACTTGATGTTTTACTAGTATGACTGTCAAATTGTATTCTGAAGTACAGATATGCTAAGGTAATAAATATGTTAGCAGCCAGCAAGTGTATGTAGAATAACTTTCTGCAGATTAACATGAAACAACATTAGACAATTGTGCATGGATTTGGTAAAAAACAAAAAAGATGCTTTTAAAAATTAGCCGGGTGCAGTGACTCACGCCTGTAATCCCAGCACATTGGGAGGCTGAGGCGGGCGGATCACGTGAGGTCAGGAGTTGGAGACCAGCCTGACCAATGTGGAGAAACCCTGTCTCTCTTAAAAAAAAAAACAAACAAAAAACAAAAAAAAAACTGTTAGGTTTTGGCTTGGCACGGTGGCTCACGCCTGTAATCCCAGAACTTTGGGTGGCTGAGGTGGGCGGATCATGAGGTTGGGAGTTCGAGACCAGCCTGACCAACATGTTGAAACCCCGTCTTTACTAAAGATACAAAAATGAGCCGGGCATTGTGGCATGTGCCTGTAGTCCCAGCTACTCAGGAGGCTGAGGCAGGAGAATCACTTGAACCCAGGAGGCAGAGGTTGCAGTGAGCAGAGGTTGCGCTGCTGCACTCCAGTCTGGGTGACAGAGTGTGAGATTCAGTCTCAGAAAAAAAAAAGTTAAGTTTTGATGTTCAAGCTGTACATTTGGCATTGGCATGTGAGTTCTAGTTGCCTTCATTTTCCAAAGTGTAACAATCTTTATTTATTTTAGAATACAACAATTTAACAAGCATTTGAATTTCTATGATGTATATATAATACTTGTATTAAGTATCATAGGTATTACGGATGAAATAGAAGCTATCACCCTCATATTAAAGAGCACAAGATTCACTGGTAGAGGGATACTCATTATCTTAAAAGAATAACCATAGTCCGTTGTCTGCCTCTGGTCTTCATATGCCTTAAGAACCTAATTTTGTTAACATATCTTTGAAAAAGATCACCTTTTTGCAGATGCATTCAGTTTGCTCACCAGCAGAGGGATGGAGATCACACACACACACACACACACACACCCCCACACCCACACCCACACCCCTGCGTGCCATATGAACATGTATATATGAGGTGGAATACTCATGTACTCATACTGAAATGATTAGTACATTGTTTTTTTGGCAGGCATATTAAAATGGGAAGTCAGATTATAATCCAAATGTTATTCATCTCTTTATGAGGTTGGAATTTCAGTAGAGAATATTAAGGGTGGGATGGGGGCCTGAGAGCCTCCTTCTCCTATAGAGAAATCCTTTCCAGTGGCCTGTGTTGTCACAGAGCACACTTTGGACTCCTTTCCTGGGCTGTGCTGTAAGAGCATTGACAGTGTTTACCCCTCTTGCTTTTTTTTCTGCTACCATCGCCCTTGTGACAGACAAATTTCTTTTTCTTTAGATATGTTAATATTCTCAAGCAGATATTAGGCAACTGTCCTGGGAGCTAGTTGTTAAGGTGACTTTGCATCTGTTTGGTTTTTTTATGGATCTAATGCGGATGGCAGTCTCATTTCACTCATTTTAAATTTTCTTGGGGGATACGTCATGCTACTACCTTACACATAACATATTTTGTATATGGATAAGTGAAAGTGGTGGAAAAAGGATATACATTGTGAGAAAAAAAGACTTAGAAACTAGTTATTAAATACCTGGTAGAGAAAGTTTTTTTTTGTTAAATACCTTATAGAGAAATATCTTGATCTGACATTGACTTTATATACAGGTGGAATAAAACTGCTCTAGAAGTCAAGAGGGAGGGAGTATGTGTATCTGTTTTCTGTGTGACAGAAAGTGTCCTCAGTTACTTTCTGTTTCTCCTTTCCATCCTAAAATAAGGGTTAAAATTAGGTTTTAAACATTCTTAATAGTTCTTTGCATTGCATGATGCTTAACATCTCTTTGTTATATTGTTTTATGGACCAGAAAGTTAAAAGCTATACCTAGCAGCTTCCTGATTAGTGTCATTTTCTTACCTTTCAGTCTTTCCTTCCTTTTAAAGCACTTTAACATCAAGAAGAATTTGTGATGGGATGAGAAAGTAGAAAGGAAAGACACTGAACAAACATCCACTTGATACTGGGCCACAGGACGGAAGTTGGTGGCCCAGGGAGCAGCCTGCTGGCCTGGTTTCCTTAGGCTCCAGTCTGACTTTTATCCTTATATTCGTATATTCAGGGAACATAAAAGTTTCTGAGCAGTCATAGTACAAGCACGTGATGTGAGAATTTTATTATTTAAACCCACAGAGCTTAATAAACTCCAAATTTTAATTTTTTTTTTTTT
>CAUYLG010040872.1:0-84046 GCA_963573385.1 Cacajao melanocephalus
TTTTCCATGTTTTTTTTTTGGGTTTGTCTGTTTATTATTTTTACCCTTGGTGGTTTTTTTTTGTTTCGCAATTTTATTGCAATTGAACACATCCTTGTTGACTTTTTTACAATCAAATAAAAAAAAAAAAAAAAAAAAAAAAAACCTTTGAGCTCAGCCCCTGAGACTATGGCTATGGCCTTGTTGAGACCCCGAGACTGGTTCACTGCCTGTTTCCTGCACTGGAAAGCTGACGCTGGCTTCATTTCTGTTCTCTTATTTGGTCCAAAATCTTGGCCTTATGCACAAGACCCCTAGCAAGAGCTCCACTTCTTTTTATAGAAACCTGCCCCTCAGTTTTAATTACTAGCCTGTGGACCACTTATCCATTCATCCATATCATGTCGACACCATTTCTGAAAGACTTGGTGTGAATAGATGCCTGCGGCCTGAAGGATTTTTAAGGGCCACCCTGCAGAACAACTCCTGGATCCTGGCCAGTGCAGGAAGACAGAGCAAGCATGTCACCACCACCTCCTCCTCTGCTCATAGGAGACATTAATAACTGATCCCAGAGCTCTGTCTCACATCACTGTTAGATCAGAGCTAACATTCAAGGTGAAGCCTTTTGGGTACCTTGGCTTTGCCTAACACAGAGTAATATGTTTTCAATGAAACTGAGAGATAATACATAGTCAGGGATGACCAGGCTTTCATGGGGCTTACAGCAATACCTGGCAGAGACAGAGAGTATCCAGCACATGGAGATGGCTCTGTGGCTCCTGGGGTTTGTAGCTCACTTGGGTGTGAAACAGGCTCCACACCCTTCACGCACACCTGTCTACCCCAGGGACAGAGCAGCCACCGGTTGTCAGGCAGGTGCCCTCTAAGCCCCTAACTCAGGTCCCTAGAATGATCTGTGTGACCCACGAGGGTCCTGGTAGGAGGATCCCACAGGGAACACTACTGGCTCTGTAAGGTCAGTGCTTCAGTGGAAAAGTGCAGTTGTAACATTCTGGTAGCTGGCAAAACACCAGCCTTCCAGCCTCCCCCAGGCACTACCCTTCACAGATCCACCGGCAGCTTCCAGCACAGGGCTTCCCAATGCCATTCGAGCTCTGCCCCTTCCATGGGCCTGGGCAGAAAACATATTTGCTACTCAGGAAATTTGTTGCAATGGCAGCTGGACAATGATATGATTATTGGCTTTCTCTTGACTCTGCCTGATCCCTAAAGAAATGGGCGAGATTCCATGCAAAGAGAGCCACAAGGAACCCCTCTGCTGATGAGTCCCAACGTTCAGGGCACACACTGTAATGAATCTATTGCTGGCAGTGAGATGACCTTTCATCCTCCAAGGTAGGAGGGAGCAACCTGCAGAGACAGAAACCTCCTGTGGCCACTGTGTTTCCTCATAACATTTCCACCCATGGGCCTGATGTGTGAAGAGCTGCCCCCTGTTGCTTATGTGAGGGGTAGGGTGGGGGGTCCCTGAGCCCCGGTGCTCTATCTAGACCAAGGTGTCAATGCAGGGAACTTTCTGGAAGGGCTTCCCCTCTATGGTACAATTATGAGCGGATTTTTATTACTAGAACCCAACAGAGAAATAATAAGAAAGGAAACTGCCACACAAATTCAAATATGGAAAATGAATCTTTAGGCCAAAATACATATTGTTTAAAATGAAAAATGATATGAAACTGTCATAGAAATTAATTATTCAATCAAGTCAAAGGAACTCAGTCTAAATGAAAGGGTCTCTCACGCCTACCCCATTAACTCCACTAATCTGAAAGAGAGAGGCTTAGTGAAAAAACATTAAACCCTGTTGAAATGATAAGTTTGTGATTTAGGGTGAGTTCCAAGTTGGGATTGTTGGAGATAAATGTACTTGGTGCTGCAAAGTGGAACCAACACTTAGGCAAAAGTTTTCCCAGCAAGGCAGTTTACTGCTATAGAAGGGTGTCTCCTGCATGCAATGCAGAGGCAAGAGAGGGCATGCAGAACAAAGAAGAGCAGGAGTTTTTATCCCTAATGCAGACCCTGTTCCTGTGTCCTCCCCCTGTGGGCTGGAGTCGAACCGCACAATCTAGGCTAATTCCAATTGGCTACTGTTGACATCATCAAGGGGGCAAGGGTGGGCTTTTGATGGGAAGGATGGCTACATAGGTGACATGAAATGTGTATGTGTGTTTGGTCACTGCAGAGACAGGGAGGGCTGATAGATGAATGGGTAAGATTACTTTATAGAATAGAACAAAGAACCATAAACCAAAACCCTTTGAAGAGAAACTATTTGTTCTTAACAACAGGATTCTCATATTTATTTTCCTGTTGGATACTTTAGTAGGGGTATCCAATCTTTTGACTTCCCTGGGCCATACTGGAAGAAGAATTGTCTTGAGCCACACATAAAATACACTAACATTAACAATAGCTAATGAGCTAAAAAAAAATTGCAAAAAAACTCATAATGTTTTCAGAAAGTTTACAAATTTGTGTTTGTAAAGTTGGCTGTATTCAAAGCCATCCCAGGCCGCATGGGGTCTGCAGGCTATGAATTGGATAAACTTGGCTTATAGATAAACCTTAGAGTGTTTCTATTCTTTTTAAATCACACACAGACACTGTCAGGGATTCTGTAGACTTCTGTTTATAAGAATCAGGGGCTTTTCCCTTTTCCTTGCCATTTACAAGATGGCTCAGGAGCCAGCTGGTTTTACCCAGAGGACTTGCTGACACACCTCTATAGCCTCAGACATGGTGAATAGCAAGACAGAGGCAGCACCTTTTGCATATGCATATGCTAATAGGTCTAATCAGCCAAACAATCCGGTGAGATCTGCCCTCCTGCCTTTCTTCAGGGAAGGGGCTTGAGCGTGGGTGTCTGGCTCTGCTGGTGCTGACAGCTCGCCTCACTGGCACACTTCTCAACTGAAAATGAAAATTATCCCTGCAGGGAACTGGAAACAAGAAGTGTTCTCCTTTTTTGGTTGGCTTTTCTGTGCTAAGACTATTTGAAATGCAAGCTTTTTTGGTATTTAACGTTTTTGGTGCCAAGCACAGTGGCTCACGCCTTTAATCCCAGCACTTTGGGAGGCCAAGGCAGGTGGATCACCTGAGGTCAGGAGTTCAGGATAAGCCTGGCCAACATGGCAAAACCCTGTCTCTACTGAAATATAACAATTAGCCGGGCATAGTGGCATGTGTCTGTAGTCCCAACTACTCTGGAAGCTGAGGCAGGAGCATCCCTTGAACCCAGGAGTCGGAGGTTGCAGTGAGCTGAGATTGTGCCACTGCACTCCAGCCTGGGTAGCAAAGCAAGACTCCAGCTCAAAAAACAACAACAACCACAACAAACTCTTTGGTGCGGGCTATATACAGAATGATACTTATAATTATTAATAACAGTAGGAATAATCATAAAAGTGGGCAGGGCCTTGCAGGCAGAAGAAGCAGGATGTGTGAAGAGCACAGAAACACTACGTCTGAAGGGGCACAAAACAGGAGGGAGACCTCAGCCATTTCATGGGGCTGGAGCACAAGGAGGCCGGGACGGTGCAGGGGGAGGAGGCTGACAGGGACCTTCTCTGCACTGCAAAATAACAGCCACGTGTGTTTCATTAAGCATCCATCCCAGGCATGATTTAAGCTCATCTCTAACATTCCTAGGAATCAGGTATCGTCATTCTCCTTTTACAGACTAAAAATTGAAGCTCAGGGGAGATTGCAGTCTTGTTTGAGATCTTATCAGAGCAAGAGGGAACATTAATACATGACTGTGTGGTACTTTTAAAATACACCCATGAATTCTTGAACACCTTTCCCTTCCGGAGGTGAAGGTCAATCCCACTCCTCTTGAATGTGGGTTGGACTTCATGACTCTCTTCTGGTGAACAGAATGTGGCAGAAGTGATGATGTGTGACTCCCAAGGCTGTGTCATAAGAGGCATCATGGCTTGTTTCTTGCTCTCTCTTGGATCCTTTATTCTAGGGGAAGCCAGCTGCCATATCGTGAAGATACGTAAGCATCCCTATGGAGAGATCCATGTGCCAAGGAGCTGAGGCCTCCAGCAAACAGCCAGCAAGAAACTGAGGTGCCTGCCAACTGCCTCGAGTGAGCTTAGGAGTGGATCATCCACCCATTCACGCCTTTGGATGACTGTAGTTCCAGCCAACATCTATCTCCAGGGCAGCCTGGAGCCAGAGCCTCCCAGCCCCAAGCTGCTCTGGGATTCCCTGTGCACAGAAACAATGAGGAAAAAAATGTTTATTGTTTTAAGCTGCTCAGTTTAGTGGTAATTGGTACACTGCAATAGAAAATGAATACGTGATTTGCACATTTAGGAAATACAGATGCATATAAAATAAGAAGTGTGTGTAGTCCTCCTCCCCCTTTGTCTTCACCAAATCCCCCACAGAGATAATCAGCTGGTGTTTCCATGTTCACCCTTCCAGCCCAGTATGCCTCTAGTAAAGGGCTGATGAGCTAAAGAAGCCTATAAACCCCTTACTGGAAGGGCTTTGTGGAAGTTTGCAGAAGCCATTGAGTATTTGAGACAGGGGCTGACACCATCAGACTTGCATTGTGGAAAGAACAGCCCAGCAGCCTGGAGAGGAGAGATTGAAACCAATAGGATGGGAGGCAGAATCCGTGATGCAGACGGGAAATGAGATGGTGACCAGGAAGATGGAACGTTATGGAACAGAAAGGCAGAGTCTAGAAATATTTAGGGATAGGATCAACGGGACCTCTCCTCTTGCTCCAGCCTCCAGTGTCCACCGCTAGGGCCAGGTGTACAAAACTATGTAGGCATCAAGGTGAATTCAATTTCACGGTCCCAGTATCCATACACAGCAGCCTGGAGAGGTCAAAGGCAAATCCCATGTTCTACGGCAGAAGAGGACCTAAATGGAACCACCATTAGCACAGGAAATTGATTCTCTGCAGTTTTACAGGCCAGCCGGAACAGCTGATGACAAGCCTTCTCAAAGCCAAATTCAGCAGGACAGTCCTGACCCCGGACCAAGGCTTGAGGGCTGTGCATTCAGCACCTCTAGGCTGTGTTTTAGATTTTCTCAGTATTCCTGTATGATAGGCACCCTCATGATCCTCACCTTACAAATCAGAATGAGGGTCAGCAGACTACCACCCTGGACCAAAACCTGCCGCTGCTTGATTTTGTGAATGAAGTTTTTGGGGAACCCAGCTATGCTCACCTGTTTACGTATTGACTTTGGTGCTTTTGCACTGCAGCAGATGAGCTCCGTAGTGGCCATTGAGACCTTACGGCCAAACATATGTACTCCATGGCCCTTGATAGGAAAAGCCTGCCGACCCCTGATCTAGCACAGATGAGGGAGGCTCAGCAACTGCCCCCTGCACCCAGACTCCAGCCGGGTCGGATCTGACTTCAAAGGCCTGCACTTGTGTTGAACTGAGCCCGGCAGAGTGGTCACCAGTTTGAGGCTGGTGATGTCTGCTTTCCTTCTGAGCAAGTCTGAGCAGCGCAGAGAAGCTGCAGCTTGAGGCCTTGAAGTCTCCCTGCGTGGTCTGAAGATGGTGTGATATCTGAAGAGGGCCAGCGGGAGGGGACGCAACTTTGCCGAAAGGAGCCGGGCAGGAGGGCCTGGAAGACATCTAATTATAGGCTAGGGTTTTCCTGTGAGCTTCTCTGTCTAGGAGAGGGTGCATCCAGCTCTGGGAGCCTCACAGACAGCTAACCCAGCCCCAGAGAGTGGGGGCGGTTGAGGAAACAGGAGTGGGTGGGAGAGAGAGACGGAGAGGGAGACAGAGAGGAGACAGGAGAAAGAACAGAGGGGGAGGGAAAGAGAGGAGAGAAAAGAAGAGAGACTGTCTCTAGAGGAGAGAGAAAAAGGAGAAAGAGGAGAGAGAGGGAGAAGAAGGAAAGAGAGGAAATAGAAGAGAGAGTAACAGAGAGGGAGAGAGAAGGAGAAGGCTTCAGTGCCTGCACTGCTGGGTTTGGCTTGGAGAAGCCTGTCATCAGCCGTCCCAGCTGGCCTGTAAAACTGCAGAGGATCAATTTCCTGTGTTATTGGTGTTTCCATTTAGGTACTCTTCCCCTAGGCATTTTTCAATTACACGTCTAAAATCTCATTCTCTCTGAGCATGGAGCATGGTTTTTGTTTTTTTTTTTTAAGCCTGCTTTTGTTGAGGTTCAAGTTGGCTGGCTCCAACCCAGAGACAGACCAAAGAGCACAGAAGAGCAGAGACTTCAGACGCTGCTGGGGGAGAGGGTGGCCGCGCCCATCCTGCCCATGGGGGAGCCGTGAAAGTGATGCTGGCTGGAGAGGAAGATGTGGTTTGGAGGAGCACATGGAAGCCTGAGCCACGACGGAGCTCATGGCAGACACCAGTGGAGGGGATACTGCCGGTAATGGCAGTTTGTCCAGGTGCCCCAGATCCCCAGATCTAGCCTCTGAGCCCCACCCTGCCTCTCTGTCCTTAGATGGCTTGGTCTGTCTGTCTTATGGACCAGGAGGCAACCAGGCATTGGCATAAATATTAGAAAATAAAATTGCCAGTCTGGGTCCTGCTCAGGTGAGAGTAGGTTAGCCCAGGCTCCTGCCCAGCTCAAGCAGACAGTGGGGGAAGGTAGTGCCTGAGAATGTCTGTCTTGCAACCTGTCATTTCACCTTTAAACTCTCACTCCTCTGATCCTCAAAGGTTCTGGTCCCCAGGAGTTCCCATTCAAATATGCATCACCCTGGGGCAGAAGTGGTCATCTGAAGACTGATGTGTACAGGGTGAGGGCAGCCACGCCCTTGCCAGGCAGTGTCTAAAGCTCTCTGCTCTGCTCCACTCTTTGAAGTGAAGCATTAGGACTTCAGCAGTGATAGTAGCAATGCAATTTAGGGGAGTAGGGGAGACAGCTGAACTCAGTTTATCTGAAACCTACGATGCTTCCACTCTTGTGAGATCCAGTGGCGGGTGAGAGGGTTGCAAAGGTGAGCAGGATACAAGCTCTGCCCCAGGGAGCTCATGTTCCAGTAAGTGCTACTCGTGAGAATGAAGAAATCTGGATGCACTTGGTGTGGTCAACAGAATCGTAGCCCACCAGACATCCATGTCCTAATCCTCAGAACCCATGGCTCTGTTACCCTTCATGACAAAGCAACAGTGCACATGTGATAAGTCAAGGACCTTGAGATGGGGGCTGAGCCTGGATTATCCAGGTGGGCCCAATGCGCTCATGAGGGTCTTTGTGAGTGGGAGCCAAGGGAGTGAGTCAGAGAAGGAGACATGGTGACAGAGGCAGGCGTCGGAGTGATTCCATGTGAGAAGGACTGGACCAGCCATTGCTGGCTGTGCAGATGGAGGAAGGGGCCATGAGCCAAGGAATGACGGCAGCCTCCAAAAGCTGAAAAAGGCAAGGAAATGGATTCCCCTCGAGCCATCCAGGAGGAACACTGCCCAGTGGATGCCTTGATTTTAGCCCAGTGATGCCCATTTTGGACTCTAGCCTCCAGAACTGTTTAAGCCTCGAAATGTGTGGTGGTTTGTGACAGCAGTGACAGGGAACTCATACCCATGGTATGTGCAGGGACAGCGATGTGCCCAGTGGGGAAGGGTGACTATGGGAACACAGAAGAGGCTGGGTGTCAGGGGAGCTGCCTGGAGAAGAAGCGCGGGCTGAGCACTGAGGGGTGAGTATCTTCTGGGCAGGCCCAGAGGAAGGGCATGCCAAGGAGGCAGAAGAGGGGAGCAGAGGCAGCATAGTCTGTACTGCCAGGAGGTGTGTGGGCACTCCTAAACATCTTGGGTCCATAGAGCAAGAGGTGGGGGCGGGAGAAGGAAGATGAGGCAGGGGAGGCGTGCAGGACCCTTCCCAGTGCCTTTCAGAGAGTACAGCGGAAGCAGTGTTAACCTGGGTTGCATTTTCCTTTCAACAGCATGCCTTATAGAAATTCATATTTTCATTACATCTTCCAATAACTTAACAACTGGCTTGTCTGGGCACGGTGGCTCATGCCTGTAATCCCAGCACTTTAAGAAGGCTGTGGCAGGCAGATCACTTAACCCCAGGAGTTTGAGACCAACTTGGGCAATATAGTGAGACCCTGTCTCTACAAAAAAAAAAAAAAAAAGAAAAGAAAGAAAAATACAATGAATTAGCCAGGCGTGGTGGTGCCTGCCTGTAGTCCCAGCTAGTCAGGAGGCTGAAGTGGGAGGATCGCTTGAGCCTGGGAGTTCGAGGCTGCAGTGAACCATGATAACGCCACTGTACTCCAGCCAGGGTGACAGAGTGAGACCTTGTCTCTAAAGAAAACAAAACAAAAAACAACTGGTTTAACTATTTTCAGTGGCCACTAATCAGGTAACCCCATCAATTCATTAAGAAGATAACTGCTGGCTATCTAGTCATCATGCAAACTGTACCCATCAAATCACTGTTTTGGGATTTTAAGATGAATAGCTAAGTTGATTACATCAAGCCACTATGTTATCTTGTGAACTTCCTTGCCCCAATTTCCTACATGACACTAGAGACATTCAGCATTCTGAGAAAGCCTGGAACTTGGGTGAGTTCCTCAGAAGAGCTGCCTGTGAATTTAGGAAGAATGGGGTGATCAGCCCCAGAAATGCAGAACAGCATCACCTGCTGTGGAGGCAACAGAGGCTTTGGGTTAAGACACACCTGAGTGTGATCCCAGCTCTGCCGTGTATGCCTGGGTAACTTTGGGCAAGTTTCTTAACTTCTGTGAATTCAGTTTCCCTGTCTGTAAAATGGGGATTATCACACCAAGCTCATGGAGTTGCCATATATTAAATAAAATAACACATGTAAATGCAAGATGCCTCCTGAGGCATAAGCACTAACGGATAGACTCAGCAAGGTGTCATAGGTCGAACAACGAGCCCCTTTCACAATGCCGGTGTGGCCCAGCCCATTGCAGACACAGCTGTGGACGCGGCTGCTACAGAGGCCTTGGGAGCTCCCGGGAAGCCACCAGTGGAACAGCCAAGCCACTTCCAAATAGAATTATGGATACTCGCCATGTCTGCATTTATGCGCTGGGGTCTTTTGAGCAGGCAGGCCAGAGCTGAGGAGTTAGGAGGAAACAAATTCCCAGACAAACACAGATTCCCATGGAAAGGCATGGAACAGGGTCGGGGGCTGTAGCTGACTCGGCCGCTGTTCTTCCTGGACTGTGCCTGGCAGGCCTTCCCTGCACAGTGGGCTCCCTTTGACCTGCTCCTGGGGACCTTGGCAGCCCTGCTTTGTTGTGCTTAAGTGTGACCTTCCCTGACCCCAGCGTCATTTGAGATGTCACCACGGAGACTGCCAGACCTCCCTGGAGCTGACCTCTTCTGGGCTTGTTTCTAGGCTGCTCACATCACCCGGCACACCCCTTCAGGTAGGTCCATGGGATCAGGCTAGCAGGTATATTTGATTTCATGGGTGACTATTTTTGAGTGAAGCTGTCTACACAATACTCAAAAGGTAAAAATGGCACTCACGTGGTTATTTATTGTCGGTTACACCTGAATGCTAGTTTGATCCCGTGTAAGGGAGGTTGATTACAAATTATTGAAAGCAAAGAAACAGCAGGCCTATTACTTTTGTAACTACCTGTCAGCAATTCCATAAAGGGGGCTCACTCTGGGTTTTTTTTTTTAGACAATCTTCAGAATAATCACCCATGAGATATTTGTTTGGACTCACAGATTTCATCACCCTGCGTCGGCAGGCAGGCCCCTGGCACTTCACATGCGTGTTATCCACTGGAACCGTAACATAATGGATTTCGAGCAATGTAGATTAGAGGGTTAAGCTGCTTATCACCAAGGTCCATAAGCACTGACCCAGGAATCAGAAAGTGAAGGGTTGGACTGGGACTTGGAACATTCTCCAAAGGAGATCCGTGGGGTCCCCATGCCTGTTTTCATTGAATGTAGCAAAGCCAAATGGGTCCAATCAGCTCGCCAGTGATTTGGAAGCCAGCACACTCCAAGGGAGGGAAATATTTCATTAGATGGAAATGACAGGTCCAATTCTGGCTCAGGAATACTGAGACCTTGAGACCATCCTCGCTAAAATGAGAGAAGGAGTAGGAGTTGCTCTAATCACCACTAAGGGCTGCAGCGGTGCTCCAGACTCCCATCTGCTTGTGCAGTGCCAGGAAGAGAGGAAGCAGAGAAGGGCTGCAGGCGGAGGAGCCATGTGAGGCTGAGCTGAAATGGAATTTCATGTCATGAAGGGAGACGATGCATCGTTTCCTGCCAGCGTACAGAGATGAAACCTCCGCTCCAACTGCTGCGTATGGGATCACCTTGAACTGCTGGATGAAATTCCCAAGTGGTCCCCCTCATCTCATGTTCCTTCCTGTTCATTGACCATTTTTATTTTCATTTACATCTGCATAGCTGTATGCTTTAGGTAAAACAATGGCCAATTCAGTTGACCCCTCAGATTAATGTTCTATTTCTTTTCCCATTCACTACAACACTTCACATTCATGGTTTTGTTCAATGATTCTTTAATGAATCTTGGCTGTGTGTGGGAGCTACACAGTGGATAAAACGCTCCTGCCCTTGAGAAGCTCACAGTTGGGTATGGAGACAGACATACAGCAAACAGCGTACTGTGATGTGTGCGACATAAAGGTAAAGAGTGAAAAACTCTATAGGGAAGTGGGGAATCTTGGAAGACTTCCTGGAGGAGGTGAAATCTGAAGTCCCTGTGAAATGTCCAGGTGTAGTTGCCCAAGAAGTGGTTGTTCGTGTTGATCTGAAGTTTCGGAATGTGCTGGGACTAGAGTGTTAAGGTGGGAGTGGCCAGCACATACAGGGTGGTAAACCACAGGTGTAGGGGTGATATAAGCTAGGGAAAGGGAAGAAACTTCACGTGGGGCCATGGGGATTTGTGGATCTAGACCTGTGACTGCTTCTGCAAATGCATCCTCTTTAATGGGAGGTACCAGACACTCTCCCTCTCCAAGCCTTCCCCAACCCCAGCTATTATGGTGTATCTATCCTGGCCTGGTTCCCTCCTCATTCTCTGATCACCCCATCTCTGTGGTTTTTTTTTCTTTCTCTTTCCCCCTGCTGGTGCATTTATCAGTAAAGCATGCAAAGATCCATGAAGTGCTCATGTGCTAGAGCACATGGTAGGGTAGGATGTTAGTCAGGGTGGTGGGATGATAAGGAAAACTAGTGAAGGACAAAACCTGTAAGATCTGACACAGGAACCAAGGAGCTTGCCATCTATTTGGATGAATAAGATGAGCCCTGCAGAGAAGAAAGCAAACAGCAGATAGCAATATGTGAAAAATTCAGATATGGTTTGGCTTTGTGCCCCCACTGAAATCTCATCTTGAATTGTAATCCCCATAATCCCCATGTGTTAAGGGAGAGACCAGGTGGAGGTAGTTGGATCATGGGGCAATTTCCCCCATGCGTTCTCATGATGGTGAGTGAGTTCTCACGAAAGCTGATGGTTTAATGAGCAGCTCTTTCTGCTTGTCTTGGTATTTCTCCTTCCTGCCGCCTTGTGAAGAAGACGCCTTGCCTTCCCTTTGTTGTCCACTGTGACTGTAAGTTTCCTGAGGCCTCCCCAGTCATGCTGAACTGTGAGTCTATTAAGCCTCTCTTCTTTATAAATTACCCAGTCTTTATAGCAATGTGAAAACAGACTAATACAAATGCCAAGATAGGGCTAAATGTGGAGTGCAGCTGGATTTCAGAGGAAGGGGAGGCCATTGCTGGTTGTAAGGAGTCAGGGAAGATTTCTTTCAGGAGGATATTTTGATCTTTGGGGAAGCTAGGGATCGTATCCTCTGTCACGCCACGCATGGGCCTCTGGGGACTGTCATCAGTTTGTCAGCCTCTTCCCCCAGACTGTAAGCTCCATGAGGTCAGAAACAAAATCCCCGTAGACTGCAAAATCCCTGGTACATGGTAGACACACAGAAAATGCATGCTGGGGTGAATCAATCCCAGTAGCCTTTCCTCCACGACTCTATTTTTAGCACTCTCCGTTCTTGTCTTCCTCATACTCTCTCTTAGGAAATGCACCTGTTTCTGGCAACAGCTCTCATTTTGGGGTGTGTGACGTTCAGTCCACACCCCTGTTGCACATCTCAGACCCAGCGTGTGTAGAGATGTCAGGATAATATCAAACTCTGAATTCCTCAAACCAGCCACATACATGATCTCCCACCAATAGAGATCTGTGCTGGCATGGCCTCTTTCTCCCTCCCAAAATGCAGCCTTAGAAAAGGACTGTGTGCAGGTAGTTTATTTGGGAAAGTCAGCCAGGGATGCCAGTGAGGTGCTAGGAAGGGCCAACAGGGAAGGAGGAAAAGCCAGTACCATCAATGCGACACACACTGTAATGTGGTATCAAGCTCCTCATCCCATCACCAGGACATCATGAGAAGAGAATACAATATCTCTCCATCATCTGCCAAGGGACAGAAGACAGAGTCATTTATCCAGCAGCTTCCATCTCCCAGTGGTTGAGGGTTGGTCCATGAGATGTCAGCCCTCATAAACTTCAGAGGTGCCCAGCCATGAATTGCAATCTGGCTTCTGGAGGCATACATGTGAGAAGTTAGGGATGGGCGGTGCTCTCTTGAGACGAGCTACCATCGGCACGACACTGATCAAGGTCAATGTTCATCTCCTCACCACTGCTAGAGCTGGAATCAGAGGCAAGACCAAAGGGATAATGAAGAGGCACTCAAGTGATTCCACACAGATCCTGTCCCTACTTGCCATATGTCCACCCACTGCACCTCCATCCTGCCAGACATCCAGGTCACATACTGGGCTGTCTGCAGTTCTTGGCCACCCCTCTCTTGTGACTTCCAATTCAATCTCCTCCTTTCCGCTCTTCTCTTGCATGTCTCTCAAATGTCCCTGTCTGTCACCACCATACTTTGAGTAGATCTCCCAACTCTTTCCACACTATTGACCTGCAAGTCTCCCAGGGGACTCGGCCACCTCACTTACTCCCTTCCAGTCCACCCCTGCAGCTTCCCCAACACCTTGCTTTGTACATGTCACTCCAAGACTGGAAAGCTGGTGCCTGCTCCCAGTAAAGTTGAAACAATATTTCAAAGGCCTTTTGGAGGAGTTTGGCGTATCCACCAAGGGAGTATAACCATTTATATACCATCCATTTATCCACTCCATTGTTCAATGGTGTGTGTGAAGACCTGCTCTGTCCCCAGCCTGTTCCAGGCACAGAGAGAGACAAATGAGCCTCACAGAGCTGAATCTGCCACGTGATGGGAGTTGCCATTCCAGTAAGACTCATGCCACAAAATGACATGTACTGAATAGGGACTTGTTTATATATAGCTTTTTTTCTTTTTTGAGATGGAATCTCCCTCTGTCACCCAGGCTAGAGTGCAGTGACACCATCTCAGCTCAATGCAACCTCTTGCTCCTAGGTTCAAGCAATTTTCCTGCCACAACCTCCCCAATAACTGGGATTACAGGCACCCCACCACCATGCCCTGCTAATTTTCGTGTTTTTAGTAGAGATGGGGTTTTGCCATGTTGGCCAGGCTGGTCTCGAACTCCTGACCTCAGGTGATCCCCCCACTTCTGCCTCCCAAATGCTGGCATTACAGGCATGAGCCACTGCGCTAGGCCAGATCATTGTTTTTAAACAGAGTAAGGTGACAGAGAGTAACTGGGTGACAGGGAGAGTGGGCTTCGGCAGGTGGCGAGGAAGGTGTTTGTGAAAAAATATGACAGGTAGGGCCCCAATAGGACAATAGGAAACAGATGGCATACCCAAATTACAATAATCAGGTTGCTCTTATTATATTCTTTAGCTCATATTGATAAGGGAGGTTTGGGGAAATGTGTAGCCTCATTCCACATCTGCCTGAGTGTCCCCATACTATAACCCACCAGTCTTTTTTTTCCCATTGCCCTTACCTTGGTGAGACCTGGCTGGGTTGAGCTTTGAATCGGTGCTCTACTCTGCAACCCTGTAATCAGCACGTGAACTAGAATCTCACTCGTGTCTGCTCCGAGGCCACGGGAGAGGATTCCTTAAGAGCAGACTCTGTGCACAGGCTTTTAATTGAATATTCATGGCATTAATTCTTTTTTTTTCCTCCTTCTGTAAGCTCCCTGGGTGGTAAGCAGCAGCTACATGACACCATAATCTTGATCATCATTATTGCTGCCATAGCAACTGAGTGCCACGGCCCCTGGATCTCCCAGCGCCCTCCACCTGCACTTCATCCCATGCCACCACTGATGATAATATGAAGATAATAGGATCACCATGATGCCAGCACGTGCCCTGCACTAATCATGTCCCCAGTATGCAGGTTACCCCTGAGGTCATCAAATATATGAGCAACTCAATTCCAGAATCCTTTGTGAGGGCCGTAGAGTCTGCCTCGGGGACTGTTCAGGTATTAGTAGCGTCCCAACAGGACATGGATGGCACACTCAAATTAGGATAATTCAAAGAGGAATTGAAAATAGTTTCCCCTGACAAGTGTGGGGAGGGTTTGGGGAGCTCATAAGGAGCAGTGCTGTAGCCCAGGAGAGATGAGGAGGGGCTGAAACCAAGGAGAAAGTTGAGCTGCAGAGCCCACCCTGGAGAAGTAGTAACTCAGTGAAGCAACACAGACAGGGAGGGTGGGGACAGGACAGTGACTGGCCCAAGTGTGCTCCTGTTCTCTCATCTCCTACAGCGCTCCTCCTACACCCCTACCCCTCCTCCTATACCCCTATCCCTACCCCTGCAAAAGCCAGAGGGACAGAAGCCCATGGTTGCAGCCATGTTCATCATGCTTTGTATCCTCTATATTTTATAACGCTTTGACATCCTGGGATCTTGCAGACACAGGGAGGAACCGCCCCTCCCCAGGATAGCAAATTCCTAGAAATAGCAAGCAACTTGCCTGCTCACAGAGAGTGCCTTTCAAATGCAAATCAACCAATTCATAGTCCCTAGCCCCAGCCACCTCCTTGATCTAACATACACACACCAAGCCAATATTCCACCTGCCCTAAAGCACCCTAGGACCAGGGATGAGACAACTGGGGACCACCACTATATCTCAGACCCACCTCCTGCCCCAGATTCTTCAAGCTGCCCTATCCCAAGCCTGCCTAGCAGGTCCGCCCTACCTGGCCCATTCCTTCCCAAGAAAACCACAATAAAGGCTCTGGTCCCTGCCTTCCTCTGGCTCTCTCTGCCTCCTGAATGAACCTGGTCCTTTCCCGCGTGGCCCTGTGCAGCCTGACATGGCATGCCCACTCCTATTGATTAAGCAATAAATGCTTCTTTCAAGGCAGTTGTATCTGTGTCTGTCATCTCCCCATACCTAAAAAGTTAAATCTTGGGTACATTTGCAAGCCCAGCCCACACAGGTCCACATTCCAGGGCAGAGCAGGGTAGAGAGTTGATGTAGGGCAGCCATGAGAGTCCCAGCACAGGAACTTTGGTGCTGTTATCTAAAAGACAGGCAGGTAGCCTCACAGAGATCTGGGCCAAGAACATTCCAGATGTGAGGAATAGCCAAGGCAAGCCGTCCCCAGCCTTTGGAAGACCAGCCCTCAGGGGCAGTTACCACAGTCAGAGGGTACCCTCGTGTCCAGGGAGCACTGACCCCTCCCTCTCCTGTCATCAGCCCTCCTGCACCCTGACTCCTCTGCCTCCTTCTCTCTCAACTTTGATTATCCAGTTCTGTAGACATTCAGGCCAGGTGAGTTGAGTCCTAAGTCTTCTCTCTGTTTACCCCATTAACCCACCATGACCTTCCTCTCTTCTGATTCTAGTAGCTATTGTGTATTTACTGAATGCGCTCCAGGGCTAGGCATTTGACCTCATTACCTTGTTTGAAGAAAGGAGGTTTTTTGTTTGTGTTTCACTCTTTCACCATGTTAGAGTGCAGTGGCGTGATCTCAGCTCACTGCAACCTCCACCTCTCACGTTCAAGCTATTCTCCTGCTCAGCCTCCCAAGTAGCTGGGACTACAGGCATGCATCACCATGCCTGGCTAATTTTTGTATTTTTAATAGAGATGGGGTTTCACCATGTTGGCCAGGCTGGTCTCAAACTCCTAACCTCAGGTGATCCACCTGCCTCAGCCTCCCAAAGTGCTGGGATTACAGAAGTGAGCCACTGTGCCCCGCCAGAAAGGAGTTTTTATCCCCAGTTCCAGAGGGTTAAAACGAGGCTGTTTCTGAACACAATGCAGGATGCTTAACCACTGACCTGGGAAAGCACTGCCTTGCAGTCGGCTCACAAGGGCAGTATGGCTCTGCGACGGGCTGAATCACATCCCACCAAATTCACATGTTGAAGTCCTAACCCCCAGTTGCTCAGAATGTGAGTAGCTCTTGACTCTCCAGAGGTAATTAAGGTAAAATAAAGTGATTAATGTGGGCCCTAATCCAATATGCTCGGCATCATTTTAAGAAGAAGAGATTCGAACTCAGGCAGGCACAGAGGAAAGACCATGTGAGGACACAGGGAGAAGGTGGTATTTATAACTCAAGAAGAAAGGTCTCAGAAGAAACCAACCCTGACCACACTGTGATCTAGGATGTTCAGCTTTCAGAACCAGGAGCAAATAAACACGTATTGTTTAAGCCCTCAGCTTGTGGTCCTTCGTTATTGACGGCAGTGGCTGCTGCCATGACACTGGCTGCAGCAGGGAGGTGTGGCTGGGGCTGCATACTTCATGGAACCAGTGGGGGCCCTGCTCCTTCTGAGGTGGAGTGGGAGCTCCCTGGGTGTCGCTGCAGCCGCCCAAACTGTGGCTGTGGATTTGAGCCTTCCTGTGCTCTTGTTGGGAGGCCAGGAAGAGGCAGGATCTGCACTCCTGGGTGCAGCTGCAGCTGCCAGACCTAGAGCTGCAGACCTGGGCCTCCTGCTTCTGGGAGCAGGAAGGAGACGGGAACAAGCGGGAGCCCCACCCCTTCTAAGTTGTCAGGGTGGAAGCTCCTGGGTGCAGCTGTGGTCACCCTCCCAGGCATAGGACACAGGCGTCTCTGTAGCCTGCACTCTCAGGGGCCCCAGGAAAAAGCCCCCCATCCCTGCAGGCTCAGGAGTGTCTGCTCTGCTGCCTGGCCTCTCTCCCTCTGAGGTCCATAAAAGCTCTGGGCTTAGCCAGAGCACGGCAGAGGACAGACAGAGGATGAAGAGCAATATCCACTGTGTTGAGAGCTGCAGACAGACAACCTGCCAGCAGAGAGGAGCCACCCTCTCTAGAGCCTCCTTTCCACTGAGAGCTGCAGAGATGACCTGCTGGCAGAGAGGAATCACCACCACCCTCTCCAGGGCCTCCTCTCCACTGAGAGCTGTAGACATCGGGACAACCAATTGCAGAGGAGCTACCTTCTCCAGGGTTTCCTCTCTGCTGAGAACTGAACACTCCACCAAATACCTGTTTACAGAAAGGAGCTGCCCACTGCAGGTCTCTCTGAGCTGTTGTAACACTCTATAAAACCACCCTCGTTTTGTTCACCCTTCACTTGTTCACTTGTCTGCATAACTCATTCTTCCTGGATGTAGAACAAGAACTTGGGCAAGGGCACCATGACCACAGACGTTTCCAGCCAGAAAATCAACACCCCAAAGATCCCGTAACATTATGACACCCAGACTGACTAATACAGGCCCTGAATGTTTATAATAAAAACAGGGTGGCTATTGCAGATTCAGAATGGTTTCCGCATCGATTTTCCAAAGTGGAGAAGGACTCTCTCCTGAGTCTGGCTGAAAGCCTGGAAGGGGACAATGATGCTCTGATGCAGCTGAGGGACTTCCCTGGGATGTGGCCCAGAAAGTGCAGCTGTAGGAGAGAAGGGTGTCCACCCCAAGCCTGTCTCCTTTGGAGCTTTGGGTTCCAATTGTAGACCACAGTGGAGTTGGCACTAGAGAAGCCATGCCCCTCTCTACTGCCATGGGTGTGTTTGGCATTTTAATGGGCTCTGGATGCATTTCCACTCCTCTAGCACTCATAAGCTCCAGGTGCATCCAGCACTGCAGAAGGTAGATGCTTCCACATGAAAGTCTATAGGTCAGGCACTTTAATTTGGAAGTAGAACCACCCTGGTGTGCCCCATGGGCCTGAGTCACCCACTGTCCGACCAACCACCAAACAGAGAGTCCTGCTTCTCACCACAAAAGTGCTTTCTGGCTTTAATTTTTCCTGTAGAAAACTAAATATTTATTCACAGGATATTTATCAGATAAATAAAGACTTTGTGTAGCTTTATTTGATAAGACCTTGCCTCCTCCCTTTCCCCATTCATAAAAAATCCTTGGAAACTTTGATTTTTTTTTTTTTTTAAACAGAAGATCGTTCCGAAACCACGGAATGGGCCCCTTCTTTGGTCAATTTTCTGCTCTGTTGCCTATGAATGTACACACACCTCTCCAGATTCACTTTTGTCCTCCCCAGCAGAAATAAAGCCACCTGTTATTAGGCCCACAGCAGTGGATTGTGTGAGTCTGTCCCCCTGGATATCAGAAAATTGATGTGACTCTAATATACACAATCTCTCCATCTTGCCTGCTTCTGTGTGTCTGGCCTCAGCTCTGCCTTTCACATGCTAGTCTAAATATCAATTCTGTGGATGAAGCATGCCTACAGAAGTCTTCTTGCTAGACTGATTTCTGCAACAGGTGTCACGGAGCTGATGCACTGGCTCCCTGTTTATTATCTGCATTAATGGACAACAGCTGTTCAACTCGCCTCCTGCTAACCCTCATCACGGGACCTGTGGATGTAGGTTCGGCTGCATCCTCCTTCAACCTTCAGTTCCTGATGGCTCTATAAGTAATTTGCGGCCTCAGTGGGAATGCCTTTGAGCAGACACTTTTTCTTAAGTCTATTCTTTCTTCTTTTGTGGGGTTTTGTGCCTTCACAGGTCAAGCAGCCCCCACCAGGCTGGTTTTCTTCTTTTGTGGGCCAGATTCCCATTTACCCAGAGCTCTGTGGGAACACCCTAAATCCTGGGGAGAATTCCTGTCTGTGAGATGAAAACCTGGCCCCATATCTGTAAAAAAAAAATTGGAAAGCTTCAGCTCTTAAGGAGGATATTGGGAATTGTGGGTCATGCAGACACCTCAAACTCAGCTATTCGCCTGGAACCTAGCACATTTGTAATAAAAATGTGTCAGTTACCTGGGCAAGAGCCATGACGGATTTTCTGCCAAGTTGGAGGTAGAATGCCCCAGGGAACAGAGTGAATGTGTACTAGAAGTAAAACTTCCCTTGCACTTCGACAGAGGAGAGGTTGCTCTATACAGGCCAATCATTTTCCTGGACACAGGAAAGGGGCCGAGAGAGAGGTGGGCTTGTGATGGAGTGAAGCCCACCCTGGGGCATTGGGTGGTGAGGCTGTGTCCCAGAGATTAGGAGAGCTGGCCTACCCTGCAAAGTAGCCCCAGGCAAGGAGGCTGCCAGATTTAGCCAATAAAAATACCGGGTATTCACCAAAGGCAGATTTCAGATAAACACGAATCACTGTTCAGCATAAATATGTCCCAAGTATTTGAAACTCACATTTAACTGGGAGTCCTGTATTTCATCGGGCAACCCCAGAATGCGGCTCATGAGGTCCCAGCCACCATACTGCTGTCTCCAAGGAGCTGAGGTCACAAGCTGGGGAGGACCAGGGGCAAACCCACAAATTCAGAGGCGGGAGGCAGGAGAAGTCAGGGATGGAGTGGGAATTGGACCCAAGTGGGAGCAGGTCTGGCACAAGAGAGGAGACCAGGACACACTGCCTGGAACCACAGATAGAGTCAGAGCCACACACCGGCCACTGAGGCAGGCTTTTGTATGTTTGCTACCTGACTTTCTTTTGGCTATTACTTAAATTGATATCTGATTTCTGGAGTCACTGGGAATTTACCTGATAAAGTCTAGAAGGAGATGGATGAAGACTGCCCTGCCGTCCTTTTGTGGTGAGACAGCATTCCCTCTCCCCTTCTAGATGTGAGTCTTTGGCTCAGGTCTAAACTCACACCCAGGGCTGACAAACACAGCAGCATCTCACCACAGCCCACTCAGGCCTCTGCTCCATCTGGTTTCTCCTCATCTCCATGTAGTCAGACCTCAGTGCTGATTTCCTTCAAAATGTTAGTCAAAGTAAACAAATGAGAGAAAAATTCAGGAAAGCATGAACTACAAATTGCTACTTCCATTTTCTGGAGCACTTAAGCCAGTGAGAATGGTCTCCGTCATCCCTCAGACCTGCAAATGCCCAGGGGATCACTAATCACACAGCTGGGGAGGGGACTCAATGTAACCAGTGGCGGCTCCCAGGAGGGCCATTGTCCTCATCACTTATCCAGCATGTGGCACATATTTTGAATAAACACTAAGATGAAACACTTATACGGATACATGTGCATGAGAGTATGTTTGAGAGAGAAAGAGGAGCCCCTGAACCCTCACAGGCACTCCAGGCGGGTGCTACATATCATCATCCCAGGGAGCAGATGAGGAAATTGGAAGTGAAAGAGGATAAAGGACAGGTATCTTGTCCACGATCCCATGCAGCTTTGCAGGTTCAGGGTCCTGACCACTGTGTTCTGTGGCCACCCAGGAGACAATGTGTCACGACAGGCAAAAATGAACGATCCACTTAGAATCAGGATGGACCTCTAGATCAGGCTCCTGGCCCTCCCCTACCCCTGGTGTGAACAGTGCAGGTAGTACCAGGGCAGTGGCGGGTCGTGCTGCCCATCGTGGTGTGCAGGCATTTCTTCCCCTATTTTCTATCCTGGATGTAGGCAAATGTCTCAATGGGTGCTCAGGTCAGGCCGAAGGCTCAGAATGCTCCCACGATCTCACCTCTGGCACATGAGGGTTCCCAGAGGTCCCCAGAGCTGTGCCCTTACAAGGTGACGTGAGGGAGGTGTGGGCTGGGGCTGCTTTTCTTTCTCATAGTACCCGCGGCCAACCCCACTCAGTGTGTGCTGGGAACACCAACTAAGGACATTCTGCCTTGTCTTTTCAACTTTTAGGGACCAAGTGTCATGCCCTTTAAATAGATGAGATAACTCTGACCATATTCGATTAATGTAGGAAATGTCAGGCTCCTCCCAAAAATAACTCCAAAGATTAAAAAAAAAAACAAAACATTCTCTTTGTCTGTGGGATCCTGGGGGTATTATTTCCCACACGTTTATACCAGGTGGGAAAATAACTGCCATAGTTCTCATTGGAACAATTGTATATTTAGCATTTGTTAAATTTAGACATCCTAATTTTTCTCTGTCACTAAACAACTACACACAAACAAGATGCAATTTTTCTAGTCCAAAATAAACAGAGCAAATAGTTTCCCAGATACCGAAGTCCCTCACCATGAAGAGGGTGGACGCCTGCCATCGGTCTCCTCCTCTGGGACTAGGTTCTCACACTGGGCTCAGTTGGGTTAAGGGTGCCCAGTGTGAACCGGATGCCCCAAGATCGCCAGGTCATTGAGTCGCTGCTTCTGTATGGCCCTCTAAGAAAGGTCTGTTTGTTTTGATTTGTTGCAGCTATCATCAGTCTAGAGTTTATTTCTAATGCCACATTATGGAAATAGAATTTTCTGTGTCCTAACTTGCCCTGGGTTGATAGAATCAGGGACTCTCAGGATTGGAGGGGAATTAGGAAGCCTCTGTATACAACTGTCCTCCCCAAATGCCTAGGGGAGCTCTTTTAGGTCAGTTCTGGGATGGGGGAGACTGCTGCCAGGGTAATCATTCGAAGAACAGACCATTCTCTTGTGTCATCCACCTGATGAATGAATCAGCTCTTCTTTGCCTCCCATTGAAGGTCATCTTCTTCCACCCATGCTCCAACTTCACTTTCTTGGGCCACATGGGACCTGTCTGATCCTCCTTCCATGTCAGAGGCATCAAACTATTTGAAGATAGGTATCAGGTCACCCCAGGTTAAAAAAAAAAGTGCAAATTTATTCTCTTACATGAATGGCATTTCAAGTAACTGCTGAAAGGATGAATCATTCAATATGGTGATGAGATAATTGGTTAACTGTTTAGCTTAGATCTTTATCTAAGTTGATGAGCCAAATATACTCCAGCTGGATTAAGGATAGAAAGATTCTTTTTAAATGAAATCATAAAATAATGAAAAATTTTAAATAGCTAGAAAAAAAATGTTAGTTAAAAAACATCTGGGACTGGATGTGGCCTTTCTAAGCATAATATCAAAATCAGAGTAAACAAAGAAAATGTTCACTGATTTTTTTTCAAACTTAGAAATTACAAGCATCTAGATGTTAAAAATAACACCACAACAATTTAAAAGTAAAAAACACATTGGAAGTATTTGTAGTATATATGACAAATAATTGAGGTCTTTTGTATAATAGGAAGCTTCTTAAAATGATAAGGGAATGTGAATAAGCTATTCATGCAATAATAAATGCATATGGCTAAAAGCATTGAAAAGATTTAATTTTGTTCAGTAACCAAAGAAATGCAAACTTAAAAATGGATGTGTTTTCCACGCATTAGATTGGAAAAGATTAAAGGCATATAACGCTCAGTTCTGATGAGGTCTGGGAAAAGAGAGCTTCATGGAATGGTGCAAACTTTCTCAACAGAAACATGTCAATATGCATCAAAAGTGCTTTCACACGGAAATCCCACTGCAATGATTTATGCTAAGGAAACATTAAGAATGTCAGCAAAAGGCTTAGGTATAAGACTGATTAATTAGAGTTTTAAAATAAGACTTCAGACTAAGTTGAATGTCCTACAATATGGATTTTACAGATACATATTTTCTGACAGTTTCAAAACATATGCTTATGATACTTTAAATAAAAAAAGGTTAAAATCTGGTATTCAGTACACAACCATGTATGGCCATTTAGATAAGCACATTCTGTTGTATCCTTATATATGTGCATAGGAATAATTCTGGAAGAGATTATTATCATGGACTATTCTCTAGAAGATGGAATTGCAGGTAGCTTCTGTTTTGTTCTCCTTGCATATCTATCTGTTAGTTAAAAAACTAACTTTATACTTCTTTTAAAATAAACTAAATTTATTATATTCCAAAAACAAATTTAAAAACTTTGTTTTAGATCTCAAGGTAGCACTTAAGATCTGTTATATCAGCAAAGTAATAAGAAATCACAAAGCCCAATGCTGTGATAGTTGTGGTGAAACAAGCACAGGCCTACATTGTATGTAACTACGTAAACTGGTAGGAGTATTTTTGGAGATCAACATGGTATTATTGACAAGAACCACATAAAGGATCATTTCTTTTGACTGAGTAATGTCATTCTGGAAGTAATTCTCAAGAGCAAAACTGCTCCAGGTCTGTAGTCAATATAGTATACATATTCATGAGGGAAAACAGGTACTATTATAATAAGGAGCTAAGTAAATGATGATATAAAAACGAAGTGGACTATCCTGCTGTCACTAACATTGTCATTGCCATTTTTTATTTGATAACATGTACTTTGTGTTCAGTATTTAAAATTATTTCCAGGGCCAGGGGCAGTGGCTCATGCCGGTAATCCCAGCACTTTGGGAGGCCAGAGTGAGTGGATCACCTGAGGTCAGGAGTTCAAGACTAGCCTGGCCAACATGACAAAACCTTGTCTCTACTAAAAGTACAAAAAAAAAAAAAAATAGCTAGGCGTGGTGTGTGCACCTGTAATCCCAGCTACTGGGAAGGTTGAGGCAGGTGAGGCAGGAGGATCACTTGAACCTGGGAGGCGGAGGTTGCAGTGAGCCAAGATCATGCCACTGAACTCCAGCCTGGGCAACAGAGTAAGACTCTGTCTCCAAAAAACTATAGATATATATTTCTAATCACAAGAATTTCATTATGCCAGAATTGTGTGTTTACATGCATGCAGTCAGAGAGGGTGGGAGTCCAAAAGTAGAAACATGAAAGCAATTTGATGTGTTAAGCTTGTGGAGCTATTTTTAATATTTAGTATCAGTAAAATAACAATTTCATGTGGCTTTGGGGGAAAAAAGGGGGTAAAAGTTTAAACTGTTAGGATTGGCTTTTAATGGAAACAAATTGTCTATCATAGATCATACCCCCTTTTATGACAACTCCCAAATTACTAGTATAATAATCCACACTGGAAATTTGTCTGGGGTCAACATAAGCTTTATCAGTTTAAATACTTTGTGTATTAGTCTGTTCTCACGCTGCTATGAAGAAATACCTGAGACTGGGTAATTTATAAAGAAAAAAGATTTAATTGACTCACAGTTCTACATGGCCAGATAGGCTTCAGGAAACTTACAATCATGGCAGAAGGCACCTCTTCACAGGGTGGCAGGAGAGAGAATGAGTGCAAGCAGGGGAAATGCCAGATACTTCTAAAACCATCAGATCTCATGAGATTCACTCATTTTCATGAGAACAGCATAGGGGAAACCACCCCCATGATACAAGTACCTCCACCTGGTCACACCCTTGATGCATGAGGATTATTACAATTTAAGGTGAGATTTGGGTGGGGACACAGAGCCAAACCACCTGGGTACTATGTAGTGGAGATATTGAAATATCAATAGGCGTTAATAGAATCACTCATTGCTGGTGTTCATTTCTGCTGCATTTAACCTGTATCTCCCACGCAGTAGCAACCATGATAAAACATAAAATTAGTATTTTTCCTATTTTGCATAGCATCCACTTTCTACAAAATACCTTTCCCTCATTTATCTATTTCATTCAGGTGTCATGATCATGATTTTTGCAGATGAAGAAACTGAGGCTCAGAGAAGTGAGGACCTTGCTCAGGGTCACGAGATGTTAAAACTCAGCCATGACTAGAACTGAGTCCATCATTGTTTTCAATGCAGCATGGCTGTCGCACAGAATCAGTGCCATCAACAGAAGAACTGTGTTATCAGCCAACCAGGATCTGAGTACTTGTTAGTAGGGTAAAGGATTTTTCCACACATGGTGTGGTGGCATCATTTAACTTGAGACTATCTCAAATATTCAGTCCAGAGTGTGGCCTCTGTCAGTGGCTGTGACAAAGACTCCAGACTGAGCCACACACCTTCCTTTTTCTCTCCGGGCACACAGCTAGATGGTGTTCCCCAGCCTTCCTTGCAGTTAGGTGTGGCCAGGAGGCTGCTTTATAACTCCTGCATCCTCTCTCTCTTTTTCCTCGACTGGTTCTTGAATGTTGACATCCCAGTTAGCCCTAGGAAGCTCAGTAAAGACGGTAGAGTGAGCAGGTCAACTCCAGCCACTGACCAGGGGCCTCAGTATTACACAACGACTTCAGTGAGGGATCGTCTATTGGGTGGTCTCTGAGACTTGTTAGGCAGCTGGTGGTACCTTAACTAGTACAATAATCATTCACTTCTCCACTTTTCTACATCATTTGTCTTCATCCTTTCATTCTTCTCTAAGTCCACTTGTGTGACATTTGGCATCAAAAGACCCTATGCTGCATCTATAGCCATCAAAGATACTGCCCTTGCATCTTAGAGTGAATCTCTTCATAATTTTATAATCTAGGTCTACATAATGATTTTTTTAAATGTCAACACATTAGATTCTAGGAAGTAAACTAAAATGTTAATGATATGGTTTGGCCCTGTGTCCCCATCCAAATTTCATCTCAAATTGCAATCCTCAGGTGTAAAGGGAGGGAATTGGTGGGACATGATTTGGTCATGGAGGCAGTTTCCCCCATGCTGTTCTCATGATAGTGAGAGAATTCTCATGATAGATGATGGTTTTCAAAGTGTTTGGCAATATCCCCTGCTCTCTCTCTCCTGCCACCATATAAGACACACTTTGCTTTCCCTTTGTCTTCTCTTATAATTGTAAGTTTCCTGAAGCCTCTGCAGTCATGTGGAACTTTGAGTCAATTAAATCTCCTGTCTTTACAAATTACCCAGTCTCAGGCAGTATCTTTATAGCAGTATGAGAACAGAGTAATACAGAGAATTGGTACCAGGAGTGGGGTACCTATAAAGATAACTTAAAATGTGGAAGCAAATTTGAAAATGGGTAACAGACAGAGGATGGAACAGTTTGGAGGGCTCAGTAGAAGAGTGGAAGATGTGGAAAGTTTGAAACTTCTTAGATACTTGTTGAACGGTTTTGACCAAAATGCTGATAGTGATACAGAAAATGAAGTCCAGGCTGAGACAGTCTCAGATGGAGATGGGAAATTACTAAGAACTGGAACAAAGATCACTTTTGCTATGCTTTAGCAAAGAAACTGGTAGCATTTTGTCCCTGCCCTAGAGCTCTGTGGAACTTTGAACTTGAGAGAGATGATTTAGCATAGCTGGCAGAAAAAAATTTCTAAGCAGCAAAGAATTCAAGAGATGATCTGGCTTTTCCTGAGAGTGTACAGTTATATGCATTCACAAAGAGATGATTTGAAATTTGAACTTATGTTTAAAAGGGAAGCAGAGCATAAAGGTTTGGCAAATTTGTAGTCTGACCATGCAATAGAAAAGTAAAACCCATTTTCTGGGGATAAATTCAAACCTGCTGCAGAAATTTGTGTAAGTAACAAGCAGACAAATGTTAATAGCCAAGACAGTGGGGAAAATGCCTCCAGGGCATGTCAGAAATCTTTGCAATGGCCCCTCGCATTTCCCTCCTGGAGGCCTAGGAGGTAAAAATGGTTTCATGGGCCAGGCCCAGGACCCGCCACTGCTCTATGCAGCCTTGGGACTTGCTGCCCTGCATTCCAGCCACTCCAGCTCCAGCTGTGGCTAAAGAGACCAAGGTCCAGCTTGGGCCATGGCTTCAGAGGGTGCAAGCCCAAAGCCTTGGTGGCTTCCATGTGATGTTGGGCCTGCAGGTGTGCAGAAGACAAGTGTTGAGCTTTGGGGACCTCTGCCTAAATTTCTGAGGATTTATGGAAATGCCTGCATGCCAGGAAGAAGTCTTCTGCAGGGGCAGAGACCTCATGGAGAACCTCTGCCAGGGCAGTCCAGAAAGCAAATGTGGGATGTGAGCCCCACACAAAGTCTCCACTGGGGCACTGCCTAGTGGAGCTGTGGCCACCGTCCTCTAGAATACAGAATGGTAGATCCACTGACAGCTTGCACCATGCACCTGGAAAAGCTGCAGACACTCAATGCCAGCCCGTGAAAGCAGATGCAGAGACTATACCCTGCAGAGCCACAGAATAGGACTTCCCAGGTTGTGGGAGCCTACCCCTTGCCTCAGCATGTCCTCGATGTGAGACATGGAATCAGAGGAGATTTTAGAGCTTTAAGATTTAGTGACTTCCCAGCCATGTTTCAGACTTTCATGGGGCTGTGGCCCCTTTGTTTTGGTCAATTTCTCCTGTTTGGAATGGAAACATTTACCCAATGCCTATATTCTCATTGTATCTTGGAAGTAACTAACTTGCTTTTGATTTCACAGGCTCATAGGCTGAAGGGACTTACCTTGTCTCAGATGGACCTGGACTTTTAGATTAATGCTGGAATGAGTTAAGCCTTAAGGGAGACTGTTGGAAAGGCATGATTGTATTTTGAAATGTGAGGACATGAGATTTGGGAGGGGCTTTCAAGAATGGGGTTCAGTCCTCTAGGACTGCAGGATGCTCGGAGTAGAGACCAAGGTCTGGAGCAAGCCTTCTGGTGAGAGATTTGGAGTGTTCTGTAGATGGGTTGTTCAGGGGGTCCTACCAACCCGAGGGTGGCCCTGCACATCCTCAGGGAACAAAGCAAGAACTTCTGCTCAGGATCTCCAGCTGCCTGAGCCAGTGGCAGGGGGCATGTGCTGGAGCTGGAGCAGGATACTAGAACTAACAGGACCCAGGGATGGGAAAGGGTGGGTCACAATGACAAAGGCCATGTATCATTTATTCATTCAAATTCCATTCATTCAACAAGCATTTCTCAGTGCTTGCTCTGTATTGGTGCAGTTCTAAGAGCTGAGCATATGCAGAACACCATGGCTCAGATGCTAGGAGGAGATCAAATTTCAGGAAAAGGCCATGGAAAAAGGCACAGTGTCTAGCACATGGCACCTGCCTGATAAAGGCATGCTGCTTGAGGGATGAATGAATGAAGCTCAGAGTCTTTAGATGCACAATTCCCATCACCAGTGAGGTTACTCAGGTCTCTGTTACCTTCTTTGATTCTAATGGAAAGAGTAGTGTTTTTCAAAAATACTCAACAATTGGTCAAATGAAACTTGTTACACCAGGTCATGTTTCCTGTCATGTAGTAGCTACCTACTACATGTATAGAGAAAGCCAGAAACGTCAAGCTTGGCCAGAAATGCTGGTCTGTGGACACAAGAAGAAGGCCTCCCCTGCATTTAACTCATGAATGATCACATTTGAGGGAAACAGGAAAGGAAAGGCATTGGCCTGTGTTCTGAAAGTGATTGCCGCACAGCGTATGAGTGCCTGCTCTGTGCCAAGCTTTCTTCATCTCCAAAGGAAATGAGATGGCATGAGCTGATCTCCACATACCAGCATTGAAGCATATTTTGGATTCTCCACTGAGTTCGGAAATGCTCAATTGTTCCCAGGGCTTTCCTATGAGGAAATGTGTGTTGTTGTTTTTGTTTTTCCAGTAAGATAAGACTGGTGTTCTTCCCACCAGGTTTAATTCTGAGAAGGTGGCAGAACTACAGTGCAGTGAAATCCGCATTGCATTTTGTACAGGGCATCAAAAAGGGCAACATCACATCCTGAAAGAGGTTCAGGGTGAGAAATAAGTTCCTAAGCCCAGTGATTTCCCGCAGTGCCAAACAGGATGTAACTTGCAGCTGAGTCTGTGAACTTTTCACCTCTTGGACCACATGGGAAGCTTAATTCCAGTGACACCGTCCTTGGTCAAATTCCTTTTAGATGAGAATGAGGCAGTGAGGTTGGCCCTGACCATGAATTTTATGTCAGTAGGAAAATGCATGCACTTGTTTGGGATGCTGGCAGGGAGAAGCTGCTAATGGTATCCCTGCCTGCGAACATGAAGCCCTTGGATTTAGGACTTGGTGTTGAAGGGAGCATTTGCCAACCTACTGACTCGTGGATCCATGGAGCTAGCCAATGGAGAGATGGAGAGGACTGGGATTCCCCTCCCAGCCATTCCTGTTGGTCTTAGAGCGACAGTGGACAGGGCTCTTGCAGATCATTTGGCCCATAATTTCCATTTTATAGACAAAGAGACAGAGGATCACAGCAGAGTGTGACTTGCCCACTGATACATATGCATGGTATAAAACTACTAGTGAAAATCTGTAACAATTACAGGCCATATGCAGAGGGGTAGGAGACTCTGGCATGCATCCTTCCATGGCCTCTGTTCCCTGTGTACCCTTGGCCATCCTCGGCTCTGAGATTCCATGACATTTGGCTAGAATATATCTATCTCCCCACTTTTCTGACTTAGTCCTGTGTTCCCAACAGAAGAAATGAAATTCAAGTCCACAACCCAAGACCGAAGAATTCTGTCTGAGGTTTCTGCCCTGGGGCCCAGTCCTCCCCTTGTCTTCAGAACCCAGTGATTGGCAGAAAAGACAAAAACATAAATAGAAACAGTGACAACCACAGTCATTAATAACAATTAATTATAATAATAATATGGCACTTCTTGCCTGCTTAGTACCTACTACATGCCACAGCCAGTGACTTTGAGACTGGTTATTCTAGCCACATTTCACGAATGAAAACACTGGTGTTCAGAGAGGTTAAGTAACCAGCCCCAAGTCACACTGATGCGACGATGAGGATTTGGTCAGGTGGGAGCAATAAAGGACATTCTCTTTCAGCCCATCAGGCAGAGCATGTACAGGCACAGGAGCAGTTACTGCTGTACCTGTTTCAGGATTAAAGTATAGCGTGAGACTTCAGTACACAGGAGCCTTTGGCAGAGCTGGCTGGAGGTAGTCTCTCCCCGGCTTTCAGAGATGGATACCCCTTCTTCCAACCACACAAGGAGCTTCCAGTCCCTTCATGGGGAGCAGTCGTCTTTCTAAAATGGCCTACAAAGCTCTGGGTCATCTGAGCAGCCTACCCCAGTGCCCTCCTGCCTATGCATGTGCCAGATGCCCCCACCTGCTCCCAGTCCTGCTTTTCCCTCACCATGGGATCTTCAGAACAATCTGAGATAGGCCTCCACCTGCTACCACTCCCACCTTTCACAGCACACTTGGGCAGCCCCTCATCAGGAAGCTTTGGACCTGCTGCCTGGGCTAGGGGTCCTCCCTGACATGCCCCTGGATGGAGCACAGATCCCATGCAGTGAATCTGCAGCTGATCAGAGCCTTTTCCCAGAGATAGTGCCTCTCCTAAGAGAGGTTGTGTCCTCTTAATCCCTGCATCCTTAACCCTGGCATTTTCTGGAATAACCCAGAACCCCAACCCATGTTCATTGAATTAATGAATAAAGAAATGAAGACAGAGAGATTGGTTTGAGTGGCGCTTCTCAGCCTTTTATACTCCATGCCCTTTTTGATAAACAGAAATAACGTGCAGCCTCATTCAGCCTCGCTGGAGACAGTGGGGTGCTGCACACCTCCCCTCCCCACACATGGGCAAGTATCTGGAGCTGTCAGCCAAGACGCTTCTCTCAATCTGTGTCCCCAACATAATGTGTAATTTATCTCATTATCCAAACATTACACACAACACACTTTTTCAAAATGCATTTGCTCCTCACCTTCAAAACTGGGATCCAGTGGCCTAGGGGCCTTTGAAAACCCACTGGGTTACGGAGTTGCAGTGACGGGTAACAGTGGCTTGACCAAAGCCACGGTGATGGGAATGAAATGAAGAAGCAGAATCAAGGAACACTTCAGAGGAAGAGCAAACAAAATTTGGCACATTTATCTCAGACTGTGCAATGGGTAGAGCCTAAGAGGGAAACTGAGGCTCCTTACTCACCTCTCCCAGTCCCTTCCCTGATGGGGAGCCAGGCATCATCAGACACCATGCATGGCAAGGCGAGGGAACAGAAGAGACCTTCAGCAGTAACCCATGGAAAGGGAAGAAAGAAGAGCCAAATGTAGCAGTCTTTGGGGGACATCAACCTTCAGGTCCCCCATGAGACAGCTGGCCACACTTTAGGAGAGAGGTAGGAATCTCTCTGCATTTTCAGTCTAAGAAGAGAAGAGATGTAGGAAACCTGGTCCTGCCCATAAAGGCTTGAGAATCTCAAGTCAAATGACAATGTCAAGTCAAGTGGTATAAGAAACCTGGACTTCCAGAGAGGCATGAGAAGCCTGTGAGATTATGTGACTCTGAGCTGGAAGAGCAGTACTGCATTCTCTGTGTTCTAGTGGAGCGTACAAGTTCAGTGGAGGACTTTACTGTTTTGGAAAGCACGTTTTTCTCACCAACAGAGAATGTGAATGCAATAAAATGAGATCACATGCAATCTTCAAGACTTCACCATTTTCTTCCATTTGTGGCAATATAGAACTTCTAAAAATATCCATTTCACATAAGCAATGTAAAAATAACAGCTTAAAAGCAGTCATGCCAATAGATGGAAATTTTCCTGGGAAAGTAAATCTCATGTGCTGAAATACAAATAAATAAATAAATAAATATGATTAATTCTGTGAATGCACTGTGGTTCTCCAGATTCCAGGAATCACCGGCCTGTTGGGATGGCCACCTCATGGGCATGGCTCCTTTCTTCATCTGTGGATTTTTAATGGTCATTCACAAACTTTCCTGGAGGGTCTGTGCACCATGCGAGTTCTAGAGGTACAGAGCTGAATGAAACAGAGACCTATTCTTAGAGTACGCTGTAAACACACAGTTGTCCTGTAAAGTAGCAAGGCCGAAAGAACCGACTCCCGCCAGGACATGAGAGGGGAAGGAAAAGGTCTTTCAACAGACAATTTTAAAACAATAACATCTAGAAAAATAACTTACTTAGATTACCTTACACCACATGCCAAAATACACTCTAGACGAATTAAAGAGGGACATATTTAATCATCTATCTTAAAAAAAAAATCAGCAGGACTACAAGAAAACAAAAATCAAACACCCCAATTTCTGGAGTAGATGGGACCTTCTAAATTTCAAGGCGGTAGAATAAATAATCAAGAAAAAAAATGGTCCAGATAATAATTTTCAATGACAGTACATTAAAAATATGGCATTTTCTTAAACGACTGTGCAAAACACAACTGTAGCAAAGATGCAGACAGAGGGCTAATTTCACAGTAAATTGCCAATGTTCTTCCAACCCCAGGGTTGGGGGTTATGAACCAGGAATTCACAAAAGGAAATGCAATTAGTAAACAAATACTTGGGAAAATTTCCTGCAGCATTAAGGATGGAATAAATACAATTAAAATAATTACATACCATTTTGACCTATCAAGTTAGCAAAGTTTAAAAAAAATAAATATCATTTACAGAAAAGGTATATAAACATGGTCTCATAGGTTGCCAGTGGGATGTTTATTCGGAGGTCTGGAACCATCTGTGGGGACAGAACAAGTACTCTAACTTTGGGGAATCCCAAGTTAATAAAAACAAATATGGTAAAACCTTCAGAGAGAAAGATTTTCATCACAATATATACTCAATAATAATGACAAACTGAAAATACCGTAAGCGCCTCCCAAAGAGACAGAACAGTTAAGGAAACACACTGTTTTGCAAAAATGATTATTATATTTTATTTTAAAAGGGTCTAGAATGACAAAAAAAATTTCAAATATGATGTTAAATGGAAAAAGCAGAGCATAATACTAAATGGATATTATGAACCAGACCCTAACAAAAACATTTACATGGAACTTCTAGAAAGAAATGTACTTTGATTGGATTGGAACTACTTTTCATTTCACTCCACTTTCCTGTATTTTACAAGTGTGCTTTAACAAGTATGTCAGTGGTTCTCAAGTTTTAATGTGTATGAGTATCATTTATGCACTCCTTAAAATGAAGATTCCCTGGCCCAGATTATATGATCCTCAAGATCTGGGGTCTGAGTTTTTATTAGCATTCCAGGAGATTACAACGTCTACAGTTTCAAAACCAGCTCTCTGACATCAACTGGATATTGAAGCATTCAATTTAATTCTGACACTAAACAGAATTAGCTCAGACCCCACAGGTTAAGGGCAAAGTCCTTCGGCTCTGACACTAACTGCCCGGAGTTCCTATCTGATCCCAAACTCAGACCCCACAGGTGAAGGGCAAAGTCCTTCATCTCTGACACTAGCTGCCTGGAGTTCCTATCAGGTCCCAAGCTGAGACCCCACAAGGTAGGGGCAGAGTTTCAGTTCTGACACTAACTGCCTGGAGTTTGTATCAGATCCTATAAATTAAACGGCAAGTTCCCCAACAGGACTGCCCTTCCTTGAGATGCCCTCTGCAAATGGAATCCCCAGGCTACCTGCATTTCTGTCTGACTTGTCTACAAATTTGGGGGTTCTCAAGATCTTCACCTTAAGTTTATTAATTCTGTAGAACAATTCAGAACTCAAGAAAGCCCTATACTTATAATTACAGTTTTATTTTAAAGGCTGCAGATGGACAGTCAGAGGAAGAGACACACAGGGCAAGGTCTTGAAGGTCCAGGTGGTTGACACAGATCTTCCCGATTTTTCCCTGTGGAATTGGGTCCATCACGCTCCCAAGAACCATCACTATGGTTCTTCAGGCTCCAGGAATGGTGTCCTTCAGCTCTGACACTAACTGCCTGGAGTTTGTATCAGCATGTGGATCTGTTCACCAACCGGGAAGCTTCTTTAGGCTTTGGTGTTCAGAGTTCTCATCTGGGGTTTTGTTGTCTAGACACCATTGATTAAATCATTGGCTATGTGATTAAACACCATCTCCAGCCTCCTTCCCTTCCTCAAAGGTCAGGGCATACTGCTGAAAGTTCCAACACTCTGATTACGTTCTTGGTCCTTTCGTCTTGGCCATGGCCAGCCCCTCCCATGAAATACCTAAGGTCCCACCTCATTAGCATCCGTTCAGCAAGATCAATAGAGGTTTTGTTTGAATAACAAAGGACACTCCTATCATTTAGGAAATACCAAGGTTTACTGAAGCTTTGTGCCAGGAACTGGGAACAGAGAACAGATATATTATTCATTATATCACATTGTTCTAAGGGTCAATCTTTAAAAATATTAGAGTATGTATTATTTCAATGTGAAAAATATTAGATCATGCATTATTTTAATCTTCAAAGTAAGTTTAAAGTTATTAGTGGGGAAAGGGTTTGGAGATACTAGAGGGCACGGCAATGGGGCTCCTCTTGGAAGAGATCTTTAAGCTGGGTCTGGAATGGCAATAGGGTCTCATCAGGAGAGATATTTGGTGGAGTAGGTGGATGGGAGGAACAGGTGTATGCTAAGGATGGAAATTGAAAAGTATGTTGCATTTTTGGAAGAACTAGTTCAGTCCCTGGTAGTTAAGTCTGCATGGGAAGAAATTATTCTAAAAAGCATAATAATTTGGTGTCAGATTGTGACAAACCACATTTGCTAAACTAGAGGCACCTCACTTTGCCCTTTAGGTTAGTCACATTCGTATTTCATGAACTCTAGGTGGCATGGCTGATGAACAGAAGGGCAACACTGGGGGCATTACATGGATTAAGAGGAACTATTGTTTTGTGAAGTTTGTTTCTGTTCAAGGTGTATGTTTACAGGAGATGAATGTGTGTGTGTGTTTGAACACCTGGTGGGGTATTGTGATATAATAAGAAATATATATATTTGGTCTGCATTCCTGATTCCTGGCCAGAGCTTCTAAAACCCTTGTAATTTCCAAAGTGATTGGAGCATAAAGGTTAAACAAACATCTTTTAGCTATGTGAGGTGGCTGGCACCTGTAATCCCAGCTACCTGGGAGGCTGAGACTGTAGGATCACTTGAAGCCAGGAGTGTGAGACCAGCCTGGGCAACAAAGCTAGATTCTGTCTCTGAAACAAACCCCAAAAAGCAAACATCTTTTGTTATTCATAACAAGCCCCCTTCAACCACCCCCATGTTAAAGAGAAGACTTTTGGAAAGGCCTTAAGGATGGGGCTGGTTGCCAGGGGAAGCAACTCTGTGATTAGAGCTGGAACTTTCTGCCCCACTCCCTGACCTCCTTGGCAGGAAATAACTGGAGACTGACTCAATCAACAGTGGCCAATGATTTCATCAATCATGCCTACTTAATGCAGTCTCCACAAAACCCCAGAAGGGCAGGGTTCAGAGAGCTTCCAGGCTGGTGTGAACACAGGGACAGGGGCTCATCAGAGTGGGCGAGGAAACTGCGCACCCCTCTCCCACATCTTTCTCAGTGCATCTCCCCCATCTACTCTCCCTGAGCTGCATTCTTTTACATTGAACTGGTAAGTTAGTAAATGAACTGTTTTCTTGAGTCCTGTGAACTGTTCTAGCACATCATTGTACATGAAAGGGAAGTCCTAGGACGTCTGATTTACAGCTTTGGTCAGAGGCACAGGTGACAGTCTGGTCTTGCTACTGGCATCTGAGGAAGGGGCAGTGTTATGCGTCTGAGCCCTTAGCTTGTGGGGTCTAAAACTGACTCTGGTCATATAGGATCAGAACTGAATTGAATTGTAAGATACCCAGTCGATGTCCTCTAAGAATTGGAGAACTGATTGGAGTGTTAAGAAAACCCACAAATTTGGTGTCAGAAGTGAAGTGCGGTGTGTGGGTAGAGAGGAAATAGATTTCCTTTTACCTGGGTTTCACAGATAGATTGAACACGGCAAGCTTCCCCCACTAACACTGTGACCCCGTGGCTTCCCTCCAGGAGCTGGGAGGTGCACAAGAATGAGAGTCCATGCGTATGCCCTGAAACTAGGCAGATGTGCGGGGAAAGGCCTGGCCAGGAAAGGCCTTCACAAAAGCAACTGCAATAATCAGGTGATGGCCTAGAGCACTGGCAAGGGGGCTGCAAAGAAAGGGCCCGGTCAGGGATATATTTGGGAATTATGGTGACATTGACAGGGAGGTGTCTGCCTGAAGCTGGAGTGAGTCTAAGAAATACAGTATAAACAGAAGGAGGGTTGGGGAGAGGTCATGAGTGATGGTTTAGCCTCATGGACTGTAGAGGACCCCCTGGATGTACTATCAGGTATAGACGTGGATTCTGCCAAAGGCCTACAGTTGCCAAATCAGATGAAAAGTGGAAGGACAGACACTGCCACCCACCAGGGCTTCAAAGAAATAGAGGAAGCCACTAGGGAGGCCCCAGAAGGGAGGTTCCGGGTAGAGGTGAGAGCCGCACGTGCAGCTACAGCCTGCTCTCCCCTCAGAACCCGTGGGAATGTGCACAGAATCTCAATCACAAAGCTGTAAAATTACCTAAGCTCAGGAACTGGAGAATATAAATCAGTGATTTCCCAGACACTGGAAAGAATTCCCACTCAACACTACCTGGACAGAGATAGTTGGAACCAAAGTGATTAAAATCATATAGAACTGATTCAAGCAGAGAGAAACTGATGCTGGAACGGAAGAGATTCAGAACGGGCTTCAGTATGAATAAGACCTTGGTATCTGCAGAGAATGCGCCCTAGCCAGGAAACCAGGGGCGTGTTTGCCAAAAAGCAGCAGGAGAGCTGGCTCTTTGGTTAAATATGTAAATAAATAAGATTACATCTTCACTTTAACCATACCCAACAAATTTAGGTGGACCAATGAGTTCACAACAAATCAAAAATATGCGAATATGGTTCTAATCTCTGTCTAAAGAAGGACTACTATAAGCAAATAAATCACTTACACAAATTATTTTAAATAGCAACAAAGATGAAAGCCAAACCAAGAGAATGCATTACAGAGAGGAGTAGCCCACAGCCTCCAACACCGTGTAAACCACATCTGATCAGTGGGGTGCAATCGGAACTGCGTCTTGAAGAAGAGGCAAGATTTAGACAGGTGTGGCTTGGGAAGGGAGTTGCAGGTGTCCCGAACAGCATGAGACCTGGCAAGAGAACAGGCAGGACTTGGGTTTGCCTGGCTTAATTATCAGGTCACAAAAGTCCTACATAAACAAAGGCCACCTGGATAAGTGGCACAGCCGACCTAACCTCATTTCCTTACGACTGTCAACATTGACATTTGTAGACTCTTTGAAAACAAATTTAACTACTCAAGCAAATAATATCCTCCATGCAGGAAAGTGGGTTCAATCCAAATATCTGGTCCATGATATTTACTTTGTTAGAGAGAATTGCTAGTTTGAGAAAATAAGCCCTTGATATTTTTAATTGCTTGCATGCAGATTTGGTTTTCTAATTATTTTCTCCTTCATCAAACACATCCAAAGAGCAGCCTTTTGCATATTATATCCAAGAGAGGCAACATATCTTCAAAGAAAGATTTCTCCCATCAGAAAAAGAAAAAAAAAATGAAGACAAGGATAATGCCACCAGGCTTGCTGTCATCCTTCCTGGATGGTGTTTCAAAGAAACAATCCAATCTGCCGTTAAATACAAATGGGCTTTGTTTCATCTTCATATACTTTTTTTTCAGGATACAAATACTTTTGAAATATCTGGGAACTAGCTAGAATATCTGATTTATAGAGCTCATGATATGTCCATATTTTAAAATGGCATTTTATTTCCTGATATTCAAGAAAGAAATGAGCCACTTGGACACACACACACAAAGGGGGGTTAGAAGAAAATATCCTTCTAGTAATGATGACCTTGTTTCTTTCCTGTGTCTTGTTGATAAAAATGGTACACAGGAGGCTAGATTCTGTTCCTACCCAGTGCAGACATGCTCAAAGTCCTTCCACCAAAATTAAGCAGAAGCAGGTTTCCTTAGTGACAGATCCATGATTCAAATGATACCATTAACAACAACAAAATGATCCCATGGCCATCTATCAGCTGCAGCATGCAGGGGCATATTAAACATGTGCTGATTCAGGCGTGCCTCCCCAGCACACACCCACCTCCAGGGATTTCTTAGACCTTTCTGGGCCTCTCCCAGGCAGGAGAGGTAATCTCTATAGATCCTCCATTGCTTGGAGCCGTGATTTGAAAGACCAGAAGCCTAGATTCTGATTTGCAGAGTTTTATTAATGGCTTCTCACCCTCGATAAAGTGATTTTCTTCCTTTTAACTCAGGTGACAGTCTTTGTTTACAGAGCTGATGAAACATTTCTTTCCCATTCAATCTGTTGCAGGGCAAAGACAAATTCCAACTCCACTGAACGTTACTGCTGGACACGAAGGGACCCTGGTTAGGGAGATAAGAGTTTGTTTTTTCATTTTTATTTTTCATGACACTGGCAGCCAGATGGACACAGGCACCTGGTGACAAAGCTGATAACTCATTTGCCATTGAAAGAAGCCCACAGGCTGCTCTGTATAGAAATGCTCACAGCCCAGAAGGATTTTGCTTGATTGTTTTTGTTCTATGGAAGTTTATCTTAAAGGTATTTTTTTTCTACTCTCTTGGAGACAAGAGTGAAGGAGCATAAAAGTTTCCCTTTGTCCCGTGCAGGAGGTGGCCAGAGCCTAAGGTTCTCCATGAGTGAGAATCTGCATCTGGAGGAGCGGTCAGCAGGGTGGTCACCGTGCTGCCCCCAAGGCCCCTGGCTCAGCAGGGCCAGCTCTGAGGCTCGCCTAGGGTTCCGTCCTGGTCAGGCGTCCTGTGCTTACCCTGGCTTTCTTCTCAGTTTGTTTCTTCCATGGCACTCCTCACAAACTGCAGGGATCCATCTGTGTGCCTGAGTGGCTGCTGCCCTCACTAAACCCAGAGTAGGGCAGAGAGCTCTGTGTGTAGCTCACTTCCCCATACCCAGCACCCCACACTGAGGCCACACGTGGGAGACAGGAATTACAGGATCAATGAGCCCATCTGAAAGATAAGGAGGCTTTCATGGCACCTACACTTTGCTCAAAGTACACACCATTTTTTCTTTTATCTTAAGTTCCTTCCTGTATACTGGCTTATTTTCCTAAACTAATTAACACATTGAAGGATCTTCTATCTTTAAGAAAGAAAAAATAGAGAACCCAAATACACAAAGAAAAAGAGAAAAAGAAAAAAAAAAAAAAGGAAAGCTTCTCCACTGCTCCCTCTTCATCTGCTACCATCATACTTGAAAGATTAGGTGGCCTGTTTCGCCTTTTCTCACTTCCATCCCTCCTGTGTCCTGCTGCTGTCTCCCTCTCCCCCTTCCCTACAATGGCCTGGATGACTCATAGAATTCCATCCTGTGACTTGTCTCTTGAACCTCAAAATGATCAGATAATATTTCTGTCTTCTGAGACAAGGAGCAGTGCTATGAAGATCATTTTCATCTTTCCCATTATTAGGTCTAAGCAGCAATACACAGAGAGGGTTTGGCCTTCTTCCTCCTCCCTCCTTCCTCTTAGGGAGTGTGTGGAACCTTCTCCGTGACCTCCAAGCCTCTCTCTTCCACCTCCATTATCTGACATCCAGTGGGTGACCTTGCCTTTCCTTTCACAGGAACAGTGGAATCACCAAGCACAAATAGCCTCAACTTCCCCAGCATTTTCACCTCTAGAATCACATCTACCTTTGCCTACCTTGTATTGTTCGCCTATTACTGAATAACCCACTACTCCTAAACTTAATGGCACAGAACTGCAATAAACATGTTTTATCTCACAAAGCTCAGGAATTCCAGAACAGCTCAGCTGGGGGTTCTAGCTCAGAATCCCTCACAAGGTTTTAGTCAAGATAACAGCTGAGGTTGAAGTCATCTAAAGGTTTCTGGTGCTGGACAGCTGACTTCCCATCTGTCTTACTCTCATGGCTGGTAGCAGAAGCCTATTTTTCACTGCTCTTGGCAGGAGGCCTCAGTTCCTCCACACATGAACTTTGCTGCAGAGCTACTTGAGTGTCCTCACAATATGGCAGCCAGCTTCCACCAGAGAGAGAGAGCAAGGTGGAAGCCACAATGTCTCATATAGCCTTGCCTAGAAGTGACATTTCGTCAGTTCCCTGATGTCCTTTAGGTTACATGCAGTCCTGTTCAGTGTTGGAGAGAACTACACCAAGATATGAAAAGCAGGAGGAGAGGTTCATCTGAAGCAGGATGAGCAGAAGAGCAAGAGGAGAGGGGCCATCTAAAAGACAGGCAGCTGGTCCCTTCTCTTTCCTGGTTTCCTTAGCAATGCACTTTCTCCTTTATCTTTAGTCTGTCTCTGTCTACTGACTTCTTTGCCTAAACAAATAAGTATAATCAATATCTTCTAACATTGTAATAAAATACAATGTTTCCCCCATCTATGTGATTTCCTGAAGAGGTTCATTAGAAAGCCATCTCCACACCATCTCAGCCTGCTCTGCTCTATTCATATTCCAGACCACTGCAATCTCTCTTGGGACCCCAGTCTTCCTCCAATACTCTTGCTGTGGTCACCAATGAAGTCCTGATTGCCAAATCCAGTGAGCACTGTGGCATATGTGGCATCTCTGGACAAAAAGACAGAGGTCACCTCTCCTTCCTTCCTGAGATACTTTCTTCCTCACCTTCTCAGAATCTTTCTTTCCCGAGTCGTCTCTGAATTCTGTCTCCTCTACATCCCCCTGACTGTTCCTTCCTCTGCCATCTCTCTCAAGTGCTGGGATGTCCAGGGATCCCATCTTCAGCCTCTCCTCTCCCCTCTCTCCACCCAACACAATCAGAGATTGAATCCTCAGGTGCAGTGGTCAGGCAGACCTGGCTTGAGTCAAGTTGCCCTGTCTGCTTGGGTGACTTTAGCTAAGTCCCCTAACAATCCACATGCCACATTCTTTGTCTCTAAATGGAAAGCTTTGTGGAGAATTGAGTGTGCTGATGCCAGGACAGTGCTGAGCACAGCGCCAGAGGTGACAGATGCTCAATGCCCCATGATGCTGAGCTCAGGGAATCTCACTCACTGGATTTAACAGTTATTTGTAGCAGATTGTAATTTCACAAGTCACTAACTCAGGTACACAAACATTTCCCCATACCCCAACTTTGTACTTTGAGCCTCCAGTACCGCCTGGAGATGGAAAACATAATCTAGTCTCTTTCAAGTAAACTTAGCCAGATCTGGTGACTTCTTAGCAATTTCAGGATGAAACTCAGCCCAATTCAGGACCTCCCCTCCCCCTGCTTCCAGAGTCCTTCTTCCAGGGTCACAGATGGGTTCAGTGCACATTTGACCCCATCATGGCATCAGGAGCCAACATTTAACTCTTAATATCTGTGCGTGCAGCTTCCACATGTCCTGTTGTCTCTTTAGCCATGGTCACCTGCTGCCACCCACTGAAATATGACCATCCAGCCTGGCCTGAGACGTCACCATCCCCCAGAGCTGACAGCAGCTGTGGTGACCTTGTCCCCACTCTAATTGAGCTCCTAGGAGTGGGGAACACCTTCCTCCCACACAGTACAGGTTTGCCAGCTGCTCCTTCTCAGATAACCTTCAAGCCCTTTTTGGCCCCAGTAGGACCCATTTGCATCCTCTGTCTAAGGGATTCTGAGGGTCCCCACAGGTACATCTGCCAGGACTCCATCCCCACTGCTTCTCTGCCATTCTGATGCCACATTGCACACCTGGCTTCTCTCCAAGACCCGCTGCTGCCCTGGCACCCCTTGGGAAGGAAGGCATGGGATCACTGCAGGCAGGATCTGCTGACGTAGGGGATTCTTACTGCTGCCCACCACTGCTAGAACTCAGCCAGATGAGGTCTGGTACAGCACAGGCCCTAAAACAAGTCTCTGCCTCTGTAACGCCTCTCCCAGCTGGCTGCTTCTGTCATCCTCCTCACTACGAGTGGTGCTTGTCTGGACTCTCACGGAAGAGACGGGAAGTCCACTGCTGTTTTCTGCAAATAATTTGGCTGCACATCCAAGCCACTCCCCCTATTTTTTTTAAAAATTGAAACCAAAAAGTCCATAAACTCACCTGGTTTCTCTGTTCTTAATTCTCTTCCCACATGGGGCAATGACAGATGAATGTCTCCCAGCATGATGAGGGAATTGCAGGGTTAAGTTAGGTGTGTGACCAACATGTGGGTTCATTCTGCACACCATGCTGGCTGAGTGCACACACCATAACTACCTAGTGTCCTTGGCTGCTCCATGCAAGCACCGACCACTGCCGCCTGGACATCTCCAAGACGCTCAGAGGGAACACCAGGGTCAGCCAGACGTGGCCCGCTCTTCCAGCCTGTCCTCGCCTTCCCTGCCTCCGGGCTGCCTGCCCTGAACGCTCACATTTGCACATTACTCTTTCTATACATACATTTTATTCTCGATGTCCAGCCAATTTCAACACCACAACTTCCTGCCTCTAAACCACAAAACACCTTCCCACAAAGAACTGAGACAAGCTCCTCGTCCCTGCTTTCTTGACAACCAAGCCTTGTGGCCTTGTATGATAGGTGTCCAATAGAACTGGCTGTATAATTTAGAAAAAAACCCTAGGTTTCAGTCCAGACACAGCCATTAAATTACTCAAGAGATTTTTTTTCCAAGATGTAAATTTCTCTGGGTCTACAATGCTTTAATTTCTCTCTCAGCACCTACCTCCTGTGAATAAATCAGGTCATGATTTCCTGAAAGTTTTCATGATTGATTTGCCCCACAGGCTGCAGTTCTTGGGCGCTGGGTTACTTCTCAGCTGCAGTGTGGGCCCCCAAGCCCCAGGGTGAGCAACTCCACCCTCCACGGGTGATGAGGGTCTGAGCTGATGGATGGGCTGGGTTTCGGCTCTGACTCTAAGTCTGGAATTTGGCATTCTCGGGAGACACAGCTTTCAAGAAAAGTCATGTCTTGCCTTATTGATGCTCCAGGAGGTCAAGTTATTTGACTTTTGACAGCCCTTTTCCTCCTTGTGAGATGTTGTGATTAGACATTCTCTTATCAGCTGATCTAATGTAAAGAGCCCGGCGGGAAAGAGGCACATAGGAAGTGGAGCTCCTGCCAAAAGCCTGACACTTGCGATCAGCGTGAGCTCCCTGAGGAGGGAGTGACTGTATTCTCAGTCAAGGCCAAAGCTGCATCAGGCATGCGGTGCTCCCAGCGGGGTGCCACTGGGGTGGCCTCTGGGACGCACCTATCCTCGCTGCTCACCTTCTGGAGTCAGGGCTGCCTGGGAAGCAGTGGCTCTCCTGGCCTGCCATCACTGCTGCGCCCCTTTGAGTGCTCACTCGGGTGACTCTGAAGCACACTGAGGCCCGAAAGCTATGCCTGGAGCCTTCCAAGATGCCCCATCTCCCAGACAGCCACGCATGCAGGCCTGGCCCTGTGTGCCATCAGAAGGTGAGTTTAGCTCTTCCCAAGGCCCTCCCAGTCCCATCTGCCAGGACAGTGTCGCCTTGGTCCCTGCCCTGAAGAGCCTGGGTATCACCTGGCACCCCTCGGGATTCTCCCATTATGGACTCACAAGCACGGTCTCTATGGTTGCAGAGCTAATGAGCCTGGTGCCCACGTGTGACCTGTGGTCTCTATCACTCTCCAGGCTTCAGCATCTCATAAAGAAACTCTTGCTCCAGTACCCTTCCCTGGCACTGGCACCCAGAGGCAGGGCTCTCCTGGAATGCTCCCATTCCACTCAAAGCACCGTCTCCACCCGAAGAATGCAAGATCCAGAAGCACTCCTGTGGGAAAGGCCCAGGTCCGTCATGTCACCTTCAGGGCCTAACATCAAAGTTGTCCTTACTGTGAACGTCATGCCCTCGGTGAGCAGCCCTGAGGACACAGTGTTTACCTTCTGCCTGGCAAGGAACAGAGATGGAGAAGCCAGCTCCATGGCAGAGGTTTATTTATTTATTTATTTTTTGAGATGGAGTCTCGCTCAGTCCCCCAGGCTGGAGTGCAGTGGTGTGATCTCGGCTCACTGCATACTCTACCTCCTGTCTCAGTCTCACCAATACCTGGGATTACAGGCATGCACCACCACACCCACCTGATTTTTGTATTTTCAGTAGAAACGAGGTTTCCCCATGTTGGCCAGCCTGGTCTTAAACTCCTGACCTTGTGATCCGCCTGCCTCTGCCTCCCAAAGTGCTGGGATTACAGGTGCGAGTCACCACGCCTGGCCTCAGAGGTTTACTTCTGTTCAACGTGCCATGTGCCTGCCATTGTGAATGGAGTTCCCAGGGTGGCTGGGGAGTTCATTGTCATTTAGGCTTTGTTAGACATGACAGATAAAAAATTAATGAAAGAGAGGAAGGAAGGAAGGAGGGAGGGCCAGGGAAGGGAGAGAAAGACAAAGGCAGGACCACAGTCTTCATCATTTTCTTAAAGAATTATTTATGTAGTAAACCAAACCCTAGTTCAATTGAACTTTTATGTATAAATAGTGATCTGAGCCCATGCACTGAACCTCCTCTACCACAAACTCCCACAACACATGCCAAAGAAATATCAGAAAACTGGGATTCGATGCCAGTGGCTTGAAGGGCGTCCTCCACAGGCCAGGGGACTTGAGGAATCACGATCAGGTGCTGTGCAGACCTGGCCAGGTTGTGACAAGGGTCAGCCCCTCCCTGGAGAGGGCCAGGGAGTGCAGGCCTAGACTGGGCCATGCATCACGGGACATGGGGCAAAGCCACAGGAGAAATAAGACTCCAGACATCCTCACAGCAGACCGTGTTCAGCCAAAGCCTCAGACTCCAACACTAGAATGGGAGCCTGGCTGCAGGTGTGTGGAGGTTCCACACTCCAATGCTGAGAAATCCGGAGCTAAAAGGGATGACTGTGCTAGAAGCGGGGGCCTGTGTCTGGAGGTTTGAGCTTCTCCCATGGAAGGAGCTGAGGGGAAGGCTTGGAGGAACCCGGAGGCCCAGGAAGAAAGGGTGTCCCAGCACTGACTGTGTGATCCAGGAGGTCACTGATGGTCACACACAGTGCAGGGAGCGAAGCTTGATCTTAGATGTGCCCGTGCATCCGAGGAGGGTCATGGAGGGTGGCTTTGACGCACCAGAGACAGCTGGGCCAGGGTCTCCCAGGCCTCCACTGGGTGGTCCTGTTCTGTCACCTAGACCCACCTCTCTGCAGAAGCCCGAATGCCTGTGTTACAGACGGGGTGTGGGCAACAGCCTGATCTCCTGCTGGGACTCCACCCTTGCCTGGCTTTTCTGAGAACCCACAAGGCAGGCTCCTCAGACCTGTGTTTGCCAGGGGCCCCATGGCCAGGAGCTCCCTCTAAGGGAAGAGTGAGTGGGCACGGTGGGCATCTGCTTTAGGGGCAGGGGGAGTGGTCTATACCACAGGACATCCTTGGAGTTACTGTACCTCCTGGCCTGAGCCCCAGAGATTCACATGGGAGAAACAGAAGCGCCACAAGGACAAGGTGAAAGTGGACAATGTTGCTGAATGCAGAGACTCTTCACACGAAATGTAGGAAGAGGCATTGTCTGCACTTTGTGGAAAACCTCACCACGCAGTGCTTTGGCAGAACTGGCCTGGTCCCCCAGGAGGGAGCAGGCACAAAGGCAGGGTCTGTGTGAGACCCTGGAGCACGGTAATCCTGGGTCTATTAGCTGCAGCTGTGCTTGGCAGAGAAGGCCAGGCTCAGAGGGCACTGCAGTCATCAGAGAAACACTAGCAAGATCCAGTGGGCTTGGGTGCACCCACAGGGACAGCAGCATGGCCCAGAGGAGGCTGAGGTCATGAGGCAGCCAGCCAGACCTGCTGGGAGCCCTGGGAGCTGCCCTGGGAAAGGCCCCAAATGTGATGGGATTGGGAATCTCAGGCACTGGCTAATAGAGGCAGAGAAGAAAAGAAACATGTTTGTGAAATGCAACCAAAGTCCTGAAGGAACCCGAGTCAACGCCAAGACTGTCGCCCTCTGTGCATTCCTTTATTCACCAAATACACATTGATCACCACCATGTGCCATGCACTGTTCTATGCCCTGGGCTTTGGAAGTGAACAGGACATATGTATAGAAATGCATCTGTATAGAAATGCATCCTGAGGATGGAAGCAGACAACCGGCAAGTGAACTGAGATGCATCCCATATACATACATCTGCAACCCATATATATACATCTGCAATCTGTATATACACATCTGCAACCCATACATATACATCATCTGCAACCTATATATATACATCTGCAACCTGTATATATACATGCATACAGAGATACATGTGTATATTGCACAGTATATCTAAGTAGATATTTAAATGTATATATTTAGTTCATTTGTGAATCAGTTACCATACAGTTAATTATTTGGGGTTCTTTATAAAATTTGAAATTAAAAGGGTTCCAAAGCTGAGAGAGGGCCCTGATGCAGAGAGACACATTAGCCCTGTTCTCAGATTCCATGAGACCAGCATAGTCTTCCTTCCAGAACAGGTGGTCCCTCCTTACACTGGCCCACTCATGACCATTTCGCATCAGGCAGCTTCTTGGGGGTACCTGGTCCCCTGCATGTCCAGCCACAACAGCAACCCACCTAGCATGGCTGAGGAAGACTTTGCTCTTCTTGCCCTAGAAGGAAGAGTTGAGTGGCTGGGTAGATCATTACCAACACATGTGAAGTTGCTTAAATTACATTCCCAACATGTACCAATGTGTTGAATTAATTTCCCCTGTTATTTCTGAAACAGATCATCTTCCTAGCAACAAGAGTATTGCCTTCATAATGCTTTGGTGTCTATGAGGGCCAGAGGAGCCACATACGAATGCTGTTTTAATAGGCACCGAAACACAGTTGCTAAATCTCTTTGTGGCTTTTCTTATAATGTTTTTTCTTATATATTATAATCATTCATGTGTGCCAAAGTCAACTGTTAAAAGGGGAGAACGTTGAGATTGCTATTAAAAAGCAGTCATGAGTTTGGAAGACTCGTGCCTGGCTTTTCGGCGTAGAACGCTGTTTGACAGTAATAAGCCATCACATTAATGCAGTAGCTTGAGTTTTCAAAGCATCTCCTCTTACAATTTTTTATTCGATCGTGGCACTAGGCAGGTTACATAATAGTTTTCCCTTTTTATAAGGAACTGTGTCTTCTGCACTTCCCTTGGTTGGTCAAAGGCAGACCTCATGTAAATGTCCAGTCTTTGCCCACCAGGTTAGAGCAAATAACCTGATAAAACCTCTCTTTCTCAAACCCCATCAACTAGGGTTGCTATTAGTCTTGCGGCTATCAACGTAGGATCTATATGCACCCTTTTGTTCACACGTTTCTTCCTTTTTATCCTTATGGTGCTTGTTGAAGTTTGTCCATCCTGCTAAGGGCCATCCTTAACGCAAACAATGGGAGAAGTCTTGGGGAGAACGACTAAAGAAGAGAAGGCTCTGCCTGCTCACCACCCCCACCTACCACCCCCCTCCTCCACCCAACCTCATGAAAGCCCCATCAGTGTACCATGGGAAGCAAAGTGCTCCCTAACAATGGGAGTGGTGACCCCAGCTGGAGGCAGAACGAGCTGGGGCCATGAAGGGTCCCTGCTTCTCAGGGGATGGTGGAGGTTTCCAGAGAGCCATGTGGGACAGCCACCAAGGCAAGGAGCTCTGCCAAGACAGAGGGTGTGTTCAGCTTGAGCCTGGGGCCCTGGAGTTGGGTGAGAGCCTTGCAGAGCTGATGTTTATTGATGCTGTTTCCTGTTAACTAAGTTAAACCTCTCTCTGAAGCAGTACTGGCAGGCAGAGCTGCCTGGGTGGGGGGAGGTTAAGGGGGGTCTATTTTCCCAGGTGCTGGGTGGGGTTCAAGCCAAGGGAAGTGAAATGCAATCCCCCCAAGTGTGAAACTCCCCTAAAAGTAACCCTGCCCTTTATGCCAGAGGCCTCTCTTTCTGTCACCAGGGCTGCACTTGGATTTCAGCACATATGCTTTGATTCAGTGCTTCATCCATAAAATTCCACCCAGAAAAATAAAACCTAGGCGTAATGATTTTGATTGGAAATTACTGCTCTCTAACATAAAGCATATTTAATGTCATTAAATTTTATGGATTATAATTCCCTTGTGAAGAGCACATCAGGCAGGCTGCACAGCAGCCCTGTGTTGGGAAAATGGCAATTGAGTGAATTTAGATCACGTGATTCACCTAGGCGATCAGAAACGTCATCAAAATGACATCAATGAAAATCTGATTTGCTGGTTTTTCATTGCAGTTGGCCCTTCCTAATTGGGACTCCATATTTACGTGTCCACCTCCTCTCTAAAATCAACACGTGAGGTGCTTTTGAGGTCATTCTCCGAGGCACTGAAAGCAGGAAAACCTTTGAGTCACCCGGTGTACTGGTTGCCCTCAGAGGTCGGGCAGGCGGCACTCTGCCTTCTTTGACAGCTCTCAATACTGGAAACACGTCCTTTCGGCTGTGCCATTTTGTCGTTGTTGTTCTTGTCATTGCATTTTTGTGCTTTTCATTGGTGATTTCACTGCCTTAAATGGCCCCTGAGTGTCAGGCTGATAAGCTCCCTGGTGTTCCCAAGTGCAAGCAATGCACCCACAGAGAACATGCAGTGTTAGGCAAGCTGTGCCCAGCCAGGGCTGCAGCGCCCTTAGTGCCAGAGTCACTATTCGAGAGTTGACAATGCAGTATGTCAAGGAAGTAGAAGCAGATATTTGCCAATTTGTACCTGAGACGGCCCTGGAAGGTACTGGATCGGTGTCACTAGTGTGAGATGAAGCTATGGAGAAGACAGGAAGGGCCTAAATATGTGGATTCATGAGATGAGGACTGCTTTAAAATAAATGGTAGGGACAAAAGCATTGTAGTGAGGCTGAAAACCAAATAAATTTATGGTCACATTACTCAGTGTCAGGGAAATGCTAAACCCTTCTCAGCTCATGTTTTATTATTTTTATTATTTTGAGAAATATATATCCAGTAAAGTGTCTTTAAACAGAAACACACATAAAACAGGGTGACTTACTGATCATTTGGTACAAACGTTGTGGCCATGGGCTCATGGGAACTAATGCTGTTTCCCCTGAGAACAATGGCCAGTATATGCTAATTCCACGTTTGTGGTGACTTTACAGAATTTAACGACTGTGAGTAATAAGAATCAGCCAGACAGTTGGCCCTCTGTGCCCACAGGTTCCACATTCATGAATTCAACCAACTGAGGATGGAAAATACTTTAAAAAGTAAATAAATAAAAGCAATACAACAATAAAACTAAACACAAATTAAAACCAATACAGCATAACAACTGTTTGCATAACATTTACATTGCATTAAGTACTAGAGTACTCCAGAGATTATTTAAAGTGTATGGAAGGTTGTGCATAGGTTATATAAAAATATCACACCATTTTATATCAGAGACTTGAGCATCCTCAAATTTTGATATCTGCAAGGGATCCTGGAACCAATCCCTACTGATACCAAGGGATGGCTGTAATTTTTTTTTTTAATTACAAAAGTTATACATGAGGAAAACTTAAAGCATGAAAGGCACAAGGAAAATGTCATATGCTGTTTCATCTCCTAGAGATAAGGACAGTGAAAATTTTGGTTTATGCTCCTTCTGCCTTTCTCTGAAGTTCCAGTGTTTGTGTATATACTTTGCACTATTGAAGCTTTCTATTTTCTTTTTTGATGTTACCTTAAAAACAATGCTTTGTTCAACAAACATTCTCCTACCACCTGACAGCTTTTTTAGCCATATAATATTCCATCCTGTTGTAGTTATGCTGATGCTTGTGTCTAATCCTCTATTTTAGCACAGGGTTTCCAGGTACGGATGTGCAGGTTACACACTGCACAACAGCACGCAACAGAGGAGCTTGTGAAGGATGAATGCAGCTCACACCCAGCTTGCCAAGCCATGCACCTGGCTGGGGCTATAGCTTCTTGAAGGAAGGGGCACTTGTCAGGCCATGAACCTGAGGGCTGGCTACCAAGACAGCCCCCCTTTTTCTCTGGCCCAGGGAGACCACGTGGGCCAGAGGAAGGTCTCTGGGTTGTGTCATTAGTGGAGAGTGTCCAGGTTCTTGGCATTTTGAACAAAGAGTTGGACAAAACACACAAAGCAAAGAAAGAATGAAGCAACAAAAGCAAAGACTTATTGAAAATGAAAGTATACTCCACAATGTGGGAGCAGGCCTGAGCAGCGTCTCAAGGGCCCCCATACAGAATCTTCTCCAGTCCAAGTACCAGCTAGAGGTTTCCCACTGGCCACTTGGTGTTCACCCCAGGTAAATTAAGTGTGGCCCACAATCAATCTGATTGTCTGCTTTCTGAAGAGGCTGAAGTGAAGTTACAAAAGTCATACTCATATGCAAACATCTGATTGGTTGCAGAGAGCAACCAATCAGAGGCTAAAGTGAGGTTACAAAGTTGCACTTCAATGCAAATGAAGGCATGGCCCACAATCAGTCTAACTGGTTGTGGAATCAGAGGCTGAAGTAAAGTCACAAAGTTATACTCCTATGCAAATATCTGATTGGTTGCTTCTTGCAACCTAACAGAGGTACTTTCAATTTCCCGTCTGCTGTGCAGAAAAGGTGGGAGTTTGCAAAGGGAGTACCCTCTGGTTCTTTTGCTACTTAGGCAAGGAAAGTTAGGGCTTTCCTTTCAATTTAGTTCCAAAAAGTCAATGGGAAACGGTCTTAGATTCCCTGCCTCCAGACCCTATTCTCCTGCCTCAGGACATCCCGGCTGGTTCCAGATGAGGGCTCCTAAAACCAGGGAGGCTGTGAACCATTTTGACTCACGACTCCTCCTTGCTCAAATCACTGACTGTTCATTATTGAGCAATTGAGAGTTAAAACGCAGCAACTTCAAAATGAACAAACCAAGTGAGAAATGGAGTAATAACCTAAAAATATATTTATTAATTTAGAATCTACCATTTCAGGAGATATAATTCAGATGATTGTAAGCTAAAGTAAACCCTAGCTTTAGAAAGATTCATACCAAGTAAATTAAGTGAATCAAGATTTTGATGAGTGGGAAGATATTAAAACCTAAAGAGCCAATCTTTTTTATTTTTTGAGACAGAGTCTCACTCTGTCATCCAGGCTGGAGTGCAGTGGTATGATCTCAGCTCACTGCAACCTCCGCCTCCTGGGTTCAAGCAATTCTCCTGCTTCAGCCTCCCAAGTAGCTGGGATTACAGGTGCACACCACCATGCCCGGCTATTTTATATTTTTAGTAGAGAAAGGGTTTCACCATGTTGTACAGGCTGGTCTTGAACTCCTGACCTCAGGTGATCCACTCATCTAGGCCTCCCAAAGTGCTGGGATTTCAAGTGTGAGCCACTACACCCAGCCAGGAGCAAATCTTTCTGTGACCCTAACCCTCCCTCTAAGAAAGCAGCATTGATATGTGAATAAATTCATTCTAAGTCCTTTTTATCTATTCATGAATGCTGAGACATGAGCAGGGTCCTCCCTGCTCAACCCTGAACAGACAAGATGACTTGAAATAAGGGGAAGAGAGTGTTAAGAAAACAACAGGGGTTCGGTCTAGGTCCTGCTGCCTGCCACACAGAGAGCCAATCACGAAGTATTGCCAAGGAAGAAGGCTTTAATCAGTTGCTACAGTCGAAGAGATGGGAGATCAGTTTCAGATCCATCTCCACGACTCACTAAAACTGGAGGTTTTCACAGCAGGGAAGAAATGTAAGCATGCCTAAGAAACCAGGAACTAGAGAGGGGCAAGGAAGCAATCACAGCAAATGAGAAGTCAGGTATCGCAGTGTCTGAATGTGGTGATCTGGTAAGTTTCAGTTCTTCGATTCTTTTTTTTTTTGAGAGGGCTGGGGGTCCTTTCCTGAGGAAGGAACTCAGATAAAACAAATGTAAGTTTCAAGCTACCACCAAAAGGGTCCATTTCTATGTTTATCAAAAAAAAATTATCTATGGGACTATTGAGTCAGTTTCCAGAAGCTGGAATTAATTTTGAGCCCTTTTATGCCAAAAAATCTTACTCACATTCTATTAGGAAACCTCCATTTTTGGCAGATTCTTCTGAAAAATTAGATGATTAAATTAACCATCCTTCATTATTTTTTTGCTTTAGAAAAATAATCCTTACATTATTGGTTGCCAAACTTTGGGTTTTATTTTGGGGCATGTTCAATATTAGCACTTTAACCAAGAGGATTTCATTCTTAAAAGTCTATAACGTGACTTTAATTAGACCCTGTAGCTCTTTGCATTAATGACTCATAATTAGTGAGTCACGGAATTGATGTTTTGTCTGCTAAGGGCTCTGTCCAGGATGGACAGACCCCTGCCCTGTAGCCTGACTTGTCCTGCTTCTTATCCAATTGCCATATGAAGAGTTAAAATGCAGCAATTTTAAATGAATAAACCAGAAAATTAGAGAAAGATTAAATGTGCATTTTTATTGAGTTTTTAGAAATAATTTGTCTCTGACTGGCTAAAAGGTATTTCTCTGTTTATCCTTTCAGGTAGGAGCTTTGTTTCCCGGAAGTCTCCTGGCCCCAGTACCCATCCTGCCTCTCCACAGCCTCAAGCAAACAGGACTGACCACCTGGCAAAAGCCCTGGCACAGGAGTGTAACCCTGCTCACCTGAGTTTGCAGCTGTGCAGGGGTGATGCTCCTCTCCTCCCCAAAACCCACAGGAAACAGCAAAATGAATGAAAATCTAAGAGGACAATTTCACTTCCAGGGAAACTATATGACACGGCAGAGCAGCCAATTAAACAGCTAACTGTTGGGGATGGGTGGGATTTTCCCTGTCCTGAAATAAGAGGCTGCTGCTTTGTTTTCCCAGAGTCTAGGCTTCACTTAGGCTCCATGGTGGAGTCAAAATTCCAAACAGTGCAGATGATAGGAAAGGCTGTCCCACAGATATAGGTGGCAGGATGGGTGTGCCAACAGAGGAAGTGATCAGTGGATTACCCTGGTGGGGCAGCTGGTAGGTAGGACAGGGTGCCCTAGAGAGGAAGGTGATCGGATGGGTCACCCTGATGTTGCAGATGATAGGATGAGTTTCCCACCAGAATCAAGGGAGGAGTCTTTAGGGAGGAGGACTGCCACTCTAGAGACAGCTGAACCAAGGCTGGGAGGAGACGCTTATCTGGGCTGCCTTAACACAGGGATGGTGTGAGCCTTGTTAGGAGGCACTGCGCAGGGCGAGCAGGACCTCAGATAGGGGAAGCATGACCACCTGTGAGGCCATGAGACCGGTGAGAGTCCCTCTTTCATGCTGAAACACTGGAGAAGGAGGGACCATGGGGGTGGGGGTGGGACCTCTCTCAGGCTCCTAGAGCAGATGAGCAGCTGCAGCCGTCACACAGCTGAAGACCACACTCACCATGTAATCTTGGAACCAAGGACATGGGAGTCAATGCTCAGATGAAGGGAGTGGATCCATGGCCTTTCCCTGTTGTTGTTCTGGGCACATGGTGCTGGGCTAAGGGAAAGGAAGAAGCCCATTAATGCCATTAATGGCAGACACTTCTTGCCAGCCTTGGAGATTCAGCACTCAAAACTGAATTTAATTTGATTTAGAAAAAAACAAGTGCACCTGTCTCCTACCTGTGATATAAGGAAATGACCCAAACTCCAAGCCATATAAAATGAAGACTATAAATATTTCACTGTAGAACCAACTTGTTTAAATGGATGCCCAAAGAAGAAAAAATTATGCTAAGTCTCCAGACCCACTTGGGCCTCTCAAAGGCAATGCTTCCAGAGTGTATGTTTAATTGCTCCAGGTGGAGACAATTTCAGTTACTCACAGTCCCAATCAGCTTCCCTAGCTGCTTCCATTCCACATGACCTGTTTTTTAAATTGTTTTCCATTTAGCTGAATTAGGGTACAAGGGGAATACATTTTCTGTCTTTGCTTCACTGAAAATGTTATAATAGTGACTTCACTTGATGGATAGTGTGGCTGGGTATAAATTTTCTGGTTCAAAGTAATTTTCTCTTAGAACTTTGGCATTATTTTTTGTCTCATGATGCTGAGGAATCTGACATAATCTGAATTTTCTTTTAATCTCTTTATGGGTAACCTGTTCTTTCTCTCAGGAAGCTATTAAGATTTTTAAAAATTATGCTCAGAGTTGTAAAATTTCAATAGCATATACCTAGATATGGGTCTTTTTCTCTTCTTTTTTTCTATTAGTATTTCTTGGTGCTTGGTGCTTCCCCTCCTTTTTATTTTTAATAAAAAGTGGTATCTTCCCTAAGCTTATGCATTTTTCTTCTATTATTCTTGTCTCCTTTTGTCTGCTTTTTTCTTCTGAGACTCCTATTACAAGGATGTTAGATGTCCACAATATATTTCCATTTTTATATATTCCAGGCATATTTCTATCTACCCTTTATTTAAATATTTCTAGTAAATCAAGATTCACTGCTTCTTGACAGTGCACTCACGACTGTGAAGCTCTATTTATTAAACACTTCTTTAAAATATTTACTTGCTGGGATTTGGAACTGTAATTAACAAGTAACACTCTTTCTCTATTCCTCATTATTCACCAGAAATCCTCCTCCCAGTAACTTCTAGATGTTGGTTCTAGTTCTATCATCAGAATGACATAGACAACCCCTCCACTCAAACTACTTTATACACAGTATCCCTCTTTAATTTTTTTTCAGGGCCCACTGTTTCCCTGTTCTTCAGCTGTTGGTTAATTCCACGGTTTGAACGTTCATCCTCTGGGCACCTCTCCTGGTCCCTCAGGTATTGCTGCCCATGGCTGTGTACCACATCTGCACCTGGCTCCATGTCCCAGGAGGTGATTCCACAGTTTCTGGATACTTGGTCCCTTTGCCCAAAGAGATGCCCTCTTTTTGTCCCTCCAGCGATGTCACATCAAAATTATGGTTTTTTAATTCTTTTCATCTTCCAATCTAAAGACCGTCATTCTTGTTTTGGGAAATAGCAATTACGAGCCTGGGACTCTCATCCTACCTTTACTATTGAATAGCTGGGTAATCTTAGGTAGTGCACTTACATTTTCTTGGCCTCAGTTTCCTGAATTAGTGTACTTCCCATACACCAGTCCAGGGATCGGTCCCAATAACAAACATAATTTTATGACTGCATAGCTAAATGAAAACCCTGGAGACAAGAATATGCATGCATTAAAGAACTTACTCATGTGCCCAAATACCATCTGTCCTCCCAAAACATATAGAAATAAAAAATCAAAATAAAGAGACATGTAACCTTAGACAGAACTCTCACCATTTTAATCTGATTAAACTCTATGCCAAACAAGGAAGAAAAAAAAAAGACTATGTGTTCATGTGATTAAAACTGCTAGTTTGTGGAAATTTCTATTTTTTATTCTAATATCATAACTTTCTAATGGAATTTTATGAGTGTATGTGTGAGAGAATATACACGTTAACAAAATCATCATCATAATTATTTACAGTTTAGTTTTCATCTTATATGAATAAGATATGAGTAAAGAAATATCTTTATATGAGAAAATTCAAAGTTGGTGATTTTATTGTTGCCATTCACTTTATCATGCTTGTTATATTTAAGTGGTCTCTTAAATCCCAAAGTCCAATAGGCAACAAATTAGAATTTTTATAACTGTTTTCATATCTAAAACTACAGAATTATTTGACAACAATGACCATGGGTCAAATATTCTTTTCTAAGGACATTTACAACAATGATTTCCAAAAGCTTTGAATAAGTCCTCATGATAAATTCCTTCAAATTTTAATAAAATCATTAATTTGGTCTTCTTTGAAGAAAGATATGCTTTCTTTCCCAAGGAAAAAGTTCAGTTTTTTTCTTTCCACATTATCCATTGGGAAGCTCAGACCTAAATGTACTGGGCTATAATAGGAACCATATTTTGTATGCTCTGTATGTTTCCTTATTTTTTATTTCTCTCCTTTTCTGTTACTTTTGGTCTATTTTTGTTTTTAAAAGCTATTTTTATTTTTAAAATCTTTTAAACAAGTAAGCCACACCAAAACCTTTTTGAGGTAAGGGCACAAATAACAAGTACAGAATACAAGAAAAAAAATTAACATAAAATATAAACACATGGGCTGGGCACAGTGGCTCATGCCTGTAATCCCAGCACTTTGGGAGGCAGAGGTAGGTGGATCATCTGAGGTCAGGAGTTTGAGACCCATCTGGTTAACATGGCAAAACCCTGTCTCTACTAAAAATAGAAAAATTAGCTGGCCATGGTGGTAGGCACCTGTAATCCCAGCTACTCAGGAGGTTGAGGCAAGAGATTTGCTTGAACTGGGAGGCAGAGATTGCAGTGAGCCAAGATCACGCCACTGTACTCCAGCCTAGGCGACAGAGTAAGACTCTGTATCAGAAAAAAAAAAATCTGCATATATGTATATACACACATAAATAAAAAATTGTAACTATCTTGAGCAAGAAATTTATATAAAATAAATATAAATTGATAATGATTATATAAAAGAAAATGTTTAATCATTAGTAATCAAAGAACTGCAAATTGATTTGTGCTCCAAATTAAGGTAAAACTCCAAAAAATCATTAGTAATCAAAGAACTGCAAATACTCCTCCTTCCTCATCCCAGCACTGTTGATAAAAATGAAAACTGGTACAACTTTTCTGGCAGACAATTTAGCAAAAAAACACCAAAACTTTAAAATATGCGTGGCTCTTGACCCTAGACTTCTGCTCCTCAGTAGTCTTTCTAAAGAACATGATTAGGGATGTGTTTGATGTATTAGTTAAAAATATCATTTTAGTCAGGATGGTAAAAACAAAAGAATGTGTAACCAACCTGAAGGTGCAGCAATAGCTCTAGATTTGTCAGATAACTGTGGTTCACCCATTTGGTGAAATATTGTGCATCCATTAATGATTATTTTATACCAGTTTGTTACTGTGAAGTGAATAGCAGATTACCAAACATGTGTCCAATGAGATTTATGTAACTTTTGTAAAAGATATGTGCACATGCTTAGAAGATAATATGGAGGTGCATTCATAAAAAATATGGTAATAGATATACTGAAGAATAGAACTTTAAAGAGACACTTTTACAATACTTTCTTCTCTTTGCATACCCTTATTTTCTTACTTCTGTTCCTTGCAATGAGCCTATATTATTTGTATAATAAGTTAAAATTATTGTTTTCAAATGTAAAATACACATTCAGCCTGACTGTGAGTATGATAGCTGATTACAGCCTGACTGTAAGTATGATAGCAGAAAAACTATTTTTCCCATTGGATCATTAGCAAATATTTCAGTTATAACAAATACTTCAATAGGATTTATAATAAGTATTCTACTGCATTTTGACCTGGTGGTTAACGCAAGTGTTTAAGATATATCTCAAATTTTTACTTTTTTGTTTTGTTTTGTTTTTGGAGTTTTACCTTAACTCGGAGCACTAACTCTTTGATGGGGGAACATAAAACATCGGAAAGTTAATGCCTGGAGAAGTTCTGCCAGCTTCTTTAAAACTAGTTCTAGGACATTTAAACAGCCTCCAAACAGCCCACTCAGGCCTGAGACACATCCCCAAATCCAGAGTTTTTGGTAAAGTGTCAGATATATTGTACATTTCAAGATAACGTCAACTTAGGACACACTCGTGTTGAAATACAAATGTAACCAAAACACAATCTCCCAGTAATCCCTCCGGATCTAAGAAGAATTGACCCAAATCTTTCTATATCGTGGATTTTGGAAGTCCAAAGTTCTCCTCAAAATTCCATATGCAGAATCAGCTTTTCCTTTATCCATCCATTCATAGACACCTAAACGAGTAAGGTAACACAAAACAAAAAATTCTTTACCCCACAAATTATTTACCCAAAATGTCTGTTGGTGTAATGTAGATTTTACTGATGTGTGAGTAGGGAGAGTATGAAAAATGGAAGAAGGAATTTCATGATCCAAGCACATCAACATTCAGGTGAACAATACATTCTAGAATGCTCCTCAGTTACCCCAAACCTATAAAGTCCCACTGGCTTCTCTCCTTCCAGAGGTCCAGCTTCTTCTCTGCCTCCTTACTCAACTCTCATTTCTCTCCTTCCCATGAAGGTTAGTTTTCCTGTCTTAAGACTCCTCAGTACCACAACCATGGCATTATCAACTGTCGAAGTAACAGCCAACATTTCCTGTAAACTGACAACATCAGCCATTGCGCTAAGTTCTTTTTCTTTGAGACAGAGTCTCGTTCTGTTGCCTAGGCTAGAGTGCAGTGGCACGATCTTGGCTCACTGTAACCTCTGCCTCTCATGTGCAAGCAATTCTCCTACCTCGACCCCCTAAGTAGCTGGGATTAGAGGCACCTGCCACCATACCTCACTAATTTTTGTATTTTTAGAAGAGACAGGGTTTCACCATGTTGGCCAGGCTGGTCTCGAACTCGTGACCTCAGGTGATCTTCCCGCCTTGGCCTCCCAAAGTCCTGGGATTACAGGCGTGAGCCACTGTGCCTGACCTGCCATTGTGCTGAGTTCTTTCTTTATGCATTGAATCCTCACAGTAACAGGCAGGTGGTTTCTTAAGAGGTACCCTGGTGCTAGCGAGGTGTTTCTGTTGCTTTTACCTCACTACACAAATAACTATTGGCCACTCAGAAACCTGGAATTCAGTGTGTAGAGCTAGAAAGAAGAAATGAACAACTGTATGTTTATTCTCGGTGTAGCTGTTAAAAGGTAGGGCAGATTCACGTGACTCCATTTTCTCAGATGTTCTCCTCATTTAAGAAGATGAGCCCAAACAAGTACATCTGGCTAAACCCCAGAAGGAACCCAAGAAAACAATTTCACGATTCTGTTTCCATTTAATTCAACATCTTGTTTTTAAACAAGTCAGAAGGAGGTGGGTAGATGACTTGAGGGAAGAAACAGACATGAAGTTGAGTAACTAACTTTGCACACATAGTGTAAGAGGCCACGGGGGCTGGGCATGGTGGCTCGCACCTGCAATCCTAGCACTTTGGGAGGCAGAGGCGGACGGATTGCTGGAGCTCAGGAATTAGAGACCAGACTGGGCAACATGGTAAAACGCTGTCTCTACTAAAAAAGTACAAAAAAAAATTAGCCAGGCATGATGGCACATGCCTGTAATCCCAGCTACTCAGGAGGCTGAGGCACAAGAATTGGTTGAACCCGGGAGGCAGAGGTTGCAGTGAGATTGCGCCACTGCACACCAGTCTGGGAGACAGAGCAAGACTCTATCTCAAAAAAAAAAAAAAAAAAAGGCCATGGGGTTTTACATAGAAGTTGCTTCCCATTGGGTTGGAATCGCCTGGTAAGCCCCATGCTGGTTCCTGCCACCTAACCTACACCTTTGCAACTAGCCACCTTCACAGCCCTTGGACAGCTGTGTGGCAATATTTGCTGCTATAACCACTCAGAAGCCCCAAGGAATTAGAGGGGAGAGGGACAGGAGCCCAGGGAAAGGCACTTTGTGTGGAGGGGCAATGGGATGTTGGAGAGGGAGGCAAACGTCTCCCGCATGAGAAAGCAGGAGATGCCCAAGCTCAGACCATGTGCCCCTGCCTCTCTCTGACCTCTGCCCAGAAATCCCCATTGACGTATCCAATCCAAAGCCAGAGCGTAAAGGAGTCCCATGCTGATCATCCAGGCCAGAGCCCAGCACAGGGAAAGAGGGAGACGACGGGTGCAGAGGGGCTGCGCTGGGCCAAATGGCTGACCGTGTGTCCAGCGGTGCTCTGCCCTTGAGAGCACTCAGAAATGAGCCGAGCAAACACAGCCCTGCACACACGCACCTGTCATTGCGGGAGTGCATCCCCTTCACTGCCTCACAAATGCTGGGCACCTCTCCAGACGTGGCTTGAGTTTTTTCCTGGAAAGCCATTTGCAGCTTCTCTCTGTTTAGAACACTGTCCACATTCATCCAGCACGGTTCTTATTACACCCTTTGCTCCCTTGACTGTTTTCTACCCCGAGACTAAAAGTTCCTTCGAGTCAGGAATTGCCTTATTTGTCATATGTCCTGGGTGCCTAACAAAACAGCTTTTTGCTTAATATTTGTTGAACAAGTACAGAATACAATGTATTATGACAACACCTTGGGAATTTTTAACACATGAATATTTTTACTTTCATAACTTATTCATTTTTATCCCTTCTGCCACAGACAGACTCAAGAGGGAACAGAATAGTGCATTTTTAAAATAATCACATGGAGTGCAGATTTGGACTCCTTTGCTCTATCAAGTTGTAGCAGAGATGCCTGTGCTCCATGAATGTCCACATGCCTTCCCACGCTTCCTGGGAACACTTCAGTGATTCAGTGGACCTGTGACCAGTTCTGCTCCATGGACTGTGGCCAGAGGCAGCCCGTGTCACCTCCAGCTGCGTGCGTCTGACTTGTCTATATGCTGTTGTCTTTGCCACGGCCACCTGGGGCCCTCGTGTTCTAGAAGGTGCATCTACGAGCTTCAGGAGACTCCATCAGCCTGGGCCTTGAGTGACTGTGTGGATCCAAGGCCCCCACAGACCCTCGCTGACCAAGTAACGTGAGCATGAAATGAACCTTGCTATTTTAAGCTGCTGAGATTTCTTGATTTGTTCCCGTAGACTTGCCTAGCATGAAGAATGCACAGAATGCACATTCCTCTATAAAAAAGGACAGTTGTCAAGTTTATCTCTAAGTTCCTTTGTAACTGTTATGGGCTGATTTGTGCTCCCCTCAAATTCATACACTGAAGTCCTAACCCCTAGTATCTCACAATGCCACTGTATTTGGAGATAGGGCTTTTAAAGAGGTAAGAAGGCCAGGTATGGTGGCTCATGCCTGTAATCCCAGCACTTTGGGAGGCCGAAGTGGGCAGATCACTTGAGGTTAGGAGTTCAAGACCAGCCTGGCCAACATGGTGAAACCCTGTCTCTACTAAAAATCCAAAAAATTATCCAGGCATGGTGATGGGCACCTGTAATCCCAGCTACTCGGGAGGCTGAGACAGTAGAATTACTCGATACTGGGAGGCAGAGGTTGCAGTGGGTTGAAATCATACCACTGCACCCCAGCCTGGGGGAGAGAGTGAGACTCCATCTCAAAAACAAAAGCAAAAAATAAAGAGGTAAGAAGTTTAAATGAAGTAATAAGGATGACACCCCGTCTGCAAGCCAAGGAGAGAGGCCTCAGGGGAAACCAAACCTGCCAACACCTTGGTCTTGGACTCCCAGCCTCCAGAACCAGGATAAATAAATTTCTGTTGTTGAAGCTGCCTGGTCCGTGGTGCTTTGCTCTGGCAGCCTGGGCTGGGTGATACATAACACTGGTATTCTGTAAGTTTCATCTTATGTTTGAATGATTGGAATAGGGGAGAATCTATGAGTAAAACTCATGGAATTGGGGAGCAATGACATAACATTTTCTCCTTTTTTAAAGAGTTCTTTATTAACAATAGGATAAAACTTTCATGAGGCAACATTCAAGAGCAAAAGAACACAATTCTGTTTTTCCTCTCTAGGCAATTTTAACTCTCTCGTTCCAATCAAGGGAGTATGATGTAATTTCAAAAAGAATATATCTTTCTTTTGAAAAATACATTCTATGGGTGTATACCTATGGTGATGACAAGAATTTGGCCCTAAAAATCTAAGGACACAAACCATATTAGTTATCATTTATACAGCATCGCAAATCTTTCTTGGGAGTCAGATTTAAGAGCTTTTTTTTCTGAATGTGGGGATTGATGTATTGGTTCATGTCACCAATGCAGGCATAGATCAGTAATGAATGAACATTCCAGCAAAGAAACAATGAACCAGGTTGGCAGATCTGCTGCATAAATGCCTCCATCCTCACTGTCACGTCCATCACACATCTTGTTACCTTGTTAGTCATCAGGATGTCTGTCCCCAACCCAACCTGAACGTGGCTTGTGACCCTCCTTAACCACTGAGCTGCCACTGTCACTAAATGAGAGAGGCCACATGTACTAAAAGCCATGCCCAGAGCCTTCATCTCCAACTTCCACCCCAGAGATTTATCATTTGCTTGCTTGCTTCTTGTTCTTGGATGTCTTGTTCTCCATTTGGTCACCTCTTAATTCTGTATCTGTCCCTTTATTGTGGGTCCACTTGTGTTCCCCCAAAATATAAGTTCAAGCCTCAACCCAGGTTACCTGTGAATATGACCTTATCTGGAAATAAGGTCTTTGTTTTGTGGATGTAATTAAATTGAGGCGAAGTCATACTAGATTGATGGTGTGGGGCGGAGTGTTGATCTAAAGATTGGTGTCCTTATAAGAAGGTGAGATTTGGATACAGAGATGCAGAGGAGAAGTGCCCACAGGGAAAGAGACCACGTGATGATAGAAGTGGAGATTGGAGTGAGCAATGCATCTGTGAGGACAGCCAGGGATTGCAACAACCGCCAGAAGCTGGAAGAGGCAGGGAAGAAATCTTCTCTGCAGCCTTCAGAGGGAGGCTGGCTTGCAGCACCTGGATTTATTCCAAGGCTGAAGTGTAGTGGTGCAACCTCTGCTTACTCCAACCTCTGCCTCCTGGGTTCAAGCAATTCTCCTGCCTTAGCCTCCCGAGGAGGAGCTGAGACTACAGGTACCTGCCACCATGCCCTGCTTATTTTTGCATTTTTAGTAGAGACAGGGTTTCACCATGTTGGCCAAGCTGGTCTCGAACTCCTGACCTCAGGTGATCCACTCACCTCAGCCTCCCAAAGTGTGAGCCACCACGCCTGGCTGCACCTTGACTTCTGACTTTCACCCTCCAAGATTGGGAGAGAGAATAAATGTCTTATTTTTGTAGATACCCAGTTTGTGATCATTTGTTACAGCAGACACAGGAAACTAATACACCTTTTTTTCTTGCCAATTTCTTCCTGTAGTGTGGTTTAGCATCAATGGTGGTGATAGGTCTAGGTAAAAAAGAAGACACACCTACACACACATGCACGTTAGTTACACACACACAGAAGATAATAAATGAAGAACATAAGTCCAGGGTTGTGTAATGCAACATGCTATAAACACTTTTTCCTGACTAAAGGAGCGTAACACTACATGGTTAATCTTAAATGAAACTATGCTGACACAAATGATCTCCATTTGATATACTGTCTTCTATATTGGAAAGAGAAATGCACTTTTTGTTTGCCATTGGCCAAAATCAACTTTGAAAAAGTTCAACTTATTCCAGCTTTTGCCTCTAAGCACTCTCAGACTTGTGACAACATTTAAATGACACCTCTAGGAATAAATCCTGCATTTATCCTCACAGGTATCCATATTGCTTGCTGATATTATACAATAGAACAATAACCTCAAGTGATGAGTGGCTTCCTCGTTTCTAGCCTCTTTGTCTTTGAGTGGGACTGAGAATCAAAGTCAAGATCTGGAAGGTGAAGTCATAGTTTCCAGTCACTGAAAGGAGATAAAATGTGATAATTTGTCCGAAGCAAAATAGAACTATTTTTTTAAAAAATTCATACCTAATGTATAGTAGTGAAGGAACCATGAAAAACATTCACATTTTCCTTCCTACTTTACATGCTTTAAATTTTTCCTAAGTTGAAAGTTTCATAATAGACCATGGGTAAATGTCCTAAGCAGCTGAGATGATTCTGGAAAGAGAAGTTATTTTACACAGCAGGACACGTGTTGTGGAAAATCAGTGTCCTTCCAATCATGAAACCTTTTGATTGCCTTGAGGATAAAATTTTAATCTTCTGCAAGGCTTATGGTGTAATGACTAAATTGGGCAAATTAAGGTTATTTTTAATTGTTGTTTTTCTACAGAGATCTTAACACCAGAGCATCCTTTTGCCAGATCCATAAATTTTAAGCAGTTTTTGGTCTGTGTAGGCAAGAGTTGAGATGGAGATGCAGGGCAGTGTTGAAATACTTAGCAGGCTGCTCAGAACCATTCCAAAGCTGATATTTTTAGAGTGAAGTTTTGAAAATACCTCTCCATCATAATTCATAATCAGAAACGCCCTTCACAACTATGGGAGCAGGAGATCATCTGCTGAGTGGAAAATCCTGGAATAAACACAGGTCTTGGGGAGCACAGTTCTGAATACCAATTGCTCTGTGACCATCAGCCCCACCCAGACCCATCAAAATTGTGTGTGCGTCCCTAGGAGGCCTGGCTTCTCTCAGTCACTAGCCTATCAGCAGGACAGTGCCTGCCTGGTGCCTCCTAGTACAATATAATCTCCTGGCTGCAGAGGTAATTGCTTAAGGAAATGAGACTCTACCTGTGAGGGATGCTTGGGTCTCAGCTGGCTCCCAGAGCCCCTGCATCCTCAGTAAGGAAGGGATATGCTGCACTCCAGCAAAACTTGCATGAAAAACAACGACAATTCAATCAAGAGTGAAGGTAACTAGGCAGAGCCATGGGATCCCCGCAGCCAGAGGTCAGGGTTGGATTTGGGCATTTTAAATTCCTGAAATGTGATTCTCGACCTGAAAACGTCTGTGTTCCTCAACTACAATGGCAGCCAACAAAGCAGAATTTCATAAAAGCTCATTGGAAGTGGCTGCTGATGCAGAATGCACCATTCCGGTGAATCTTCTAGAAATGACTTGCTGCCCAGTTGGAGGGGCATGTTCAGCTGGCATTTCCAGCCACAGACTTCTTCAGGGTCCACCTCAGTGTGAAGCTCAGGTCATGTTCTTCTTCAGGCAGCACAAGCAATGAGATAGCAAGGTGGTGCAAGGGCCTGGCTCTTACCACCCAATGCAGGGCTCCTTGAATGGCAGGATGTGCTTTGCTCCAGATCCTCCTCCAGGCTGGGGAGGCCAGGACTTTGCTGGTCTGCACTACAGTCTGACGGCTCCCATGCCCCATCCTGCTTCCTCTGCTTCACTCTCACAGCTGTCATCCCAAGCAAACCTCTTCCGTCCTAACTCCATCTCAGCACTACTTCCCAGAGAACTCAACCAGCTCCAAAGTGATCAATCCTCTACACAGAGAACTTACTGAATCCTCAAGGATCTCCAGTCAAAGACAACAAAAGGAGTCAGTGTTGGCGACTTAGTGGTAAAAGGAAAGGCATTGCGGAGAGAAAGTGGAAACTGCGTCCATCGATTAGCATACATTAGAAGACAGAAAACAGAAAAGCAATGAATATCATAGTAACATTCCCAGATACTTTAAGCCCTCTTCTTAGCTTCCCAATAATTGAGACAGTATTGATCTCCCCTTTATAGATCCTATATGCTTTATCTTAAATTGTGGTTTTAAGGGCTCAATAATGAAATGTATGGTCTGCCAATCTGCAGCTCAAGCTCTGTGCTTATGCCAGGCCCTTTAAAAATCTTTAAGGAATCAGGACATTTGAATCTAAGGAGGAAAGATTCTACGGAGAGATCAAGAATCAAGAAATGAGCTGAAGAATGGGAGGGGAAGGAAAGACAAGAGGGAAAAAGAGACAAAAATGCATGACCAAGGCAGTAAACAGAGGACAGAAAAATAGTGGAATCTGATTAAAATTCAAGGTGATGAGTTGTTGAAAGTCTGCTATAAGTATAATGCAAAGCCATCACACACATCTGCACATAGGAAGAAGGAGACTGTCCCCTACACACGTCCTTGCCAACACCATCCTAGACCCAATGCTCTGCTAACCCTCGACCTTTGACCCCATGCCCCATTTCCTTTTGTCTTCGCCCTCTGCTCTGACGCTTTGATAACCTTCACACACGGTCCTCACCCAAGTGAGCAGTGTGCACCCTGTTTGGCTCAGCACACACTCAGGTCCCACGCATCCGGGCCTCTCTGGGAGGAGAGGGACTGATTCTGACATCTGGTTCCTTCTCCCTCCACCCAGTATTTCTTGCTCCAAACCTGCCAGCTTGCAAAGAGAATGAGCTCTATCTCTCCTGCAGTGACAAATGAAGCACCACACGAGCATTTTCTCTCTTTAGGCCTAAACTAGATTAATTTTGAGAATGGCATTTGCAGTTTAATTCCTAATGACTGCACATAAATGGATATTTTTTATTTTCTGATGAAATATTCTACTGCCTCTCTCACAATAATGGCAAAATGAATGAATGTGAAAGTGATAGATGTGGAGAATCCAACTGTAAACAAAAGTCCAAGGCTTTTCTCCAGTTCAAACTGTCTCAATTTGAAGGCCTCTGGTTAATATTTCTGTGCAGCCTCATTTGCACCATGAAGTGGTTGAAATGGATGATCTACCACTACATGACTTCATGAGTTTTTAGGGATTTATAAGGTGAGAATAGGACAAAGCAGCATTTTAAAGCAGGCAGTTTCTTTCGTTTGGCCACTTATTACTGGCGTTAGCGTGCAGGGGAAGATGTCAGGAGCAGGACTCAGGAAGTGAGGCCCTCAAAACACAAACCCACTCTCATGGGGTTGGAATCCTGGTATTCCAAGGAGACTCAATAACAATGACACGGTGGCCAACAGAATCTGTCAACTTCAAATTCCTTTAAAACTTCTGATCTGCCTGGTGAGGTCAGGGCCCTGGCTGCCTAATGTTGTTCACGATTTGTTGGAGGTTTTGTGTTTTAACATTTTTTTTTATTATAAAAGCAGAACAAATTCATTTGTGAAAATGTAAGGAAGAAAGAGAGAAGGAAAGAGAGAGAGGAAGAAAGAATGAAAAAGAAGAAAAGAAAGAAAGAAGGAAAGAAAGGAAGGAAGGAAGGGAAGGGGAAAGAAGAAAGAAAAAGAAAGAGAGAAAGAAAGAAAGGAAGGAAGGAAGGAAGGAAGAAAGAAAGAAAAGAAAGAAAAAAAAGAAAGAAGAAAGAGAGAGAAAGAAAGGGAAGGAAGGAAGGAAGGAAAAAGAACTCGCCTACATGTTCCAGCACCTAAAGCCAACAGTTGGCATTTTGATATGTTCCCTACAGTTGGTGGTAAATGCATGCTTTTTCAAGAACAGTTGTGTGCACAGCTCCGCACTCTGCTTTTGTTCTGTCACCCCACAACACAGCATTTGGAACAGATGACCAAGCAGATGGCTCTGCTCATGGATGGACATGAGGGTCACTCAATGCCAGTATCAATCTGCAGAGAATAACCGTGTTGAAATAATGAAATCGTCTTTAAAAAATAAGAATCAGTGGACTAGAAAATAGAAACGGAACAAAGTTACGTGTATATTTTAGCAAAGCGTTTGGCAATCTCTTAGTGTGTTCTTTCCTACAAAAATACAGAAATGGGGACTGTGAAATGCACCACTAAAGTGGAGTGGACACGGAATGGTCTCACCCAGAACCAGATTTCCAGGAGCCCACCCCTCGGGCCCTGTCGCCGCAGCTTCTGGTGCACGCATCCGTCCAGTCTGGTCCGCAGTCCCCAGTTCTGGCCTCTAACCCCTGATTGACAATGTGCTCAGATTCAGATTGAGACAGGCCATGTGTTTCTGGATGCCTGACCCTGCTTCTCAACTGCAGCCATCATCTTCCCCTGGGCTGGGTCCACCTCTGGCCCCAGGGCCCATCCTTGGCTCAGAGGTGGGGTGTGGATCATCTGAGCCAACCAAGCTTATGTGGGGGCTCCCCTGTCTTATCTGCTATTGATCTTGGGATTTACCTGCATACCTGGACATTTAACCCAGTTCACAGAGGCCTTTGACACAGAGCCCTAAGCCTGAGCCCAGCCCTGCCCACCGTGCCTCATGGACTTTACCTACTAGTCCTCACCTCTGCCTGTTGTCAAGCCCCTCTGTGCCCGTCTTTGCACCGACAGCTCATTCCAATCACGTTCTATCACCTTCCTGAGCTGCAACAAGAGCTGTTATAACTTGAGGGACTTAATCATATCACGGAGAAGGGAAAGAACAAAATAGGTGTTCTCAGAGGGGCCATCTTGAAATGTCCCTGACAAGCTGTTGGATGCAGCACCCTCGTCTCAAAAGCCACTGACATCTCTCCATGTTTCCATCACCTCACGAAGCTTCCTGAGAAAGTCAGATGATTTCATCAGGAAGAGCTGATTCCATGTGTGGTTTTGGCCCAATTCTCCAAACTCCATTTCTTTGAATCACGTGTAGGCACAAACCATGGGCATGCCAAGTGGGTGTGCCTGGGGAACTGCACACATGTCTCTTACTGGTGCGCCCAAGACCAGCCCAGTGTCTGCAAAGTCATCTCCAGTCTTGGAATGGGCCAGCATTTGGAGAGGCAGCCGCCTTCCCATGGAAACAAGGCTCCCAGGATGGGAGCCCCATGGAGAGCAGTTCCAAGGTGAGGACGCAGGAGGGCTTCAAGTTGATGGAGGCAAAGCACATGGTGAGTGAAGCCTCTCTGGGCTCCAGAGAGATGATGGAGAGAGCGTGTTCAAGCATGGCGGAGATGATGGCGTGGTCAGAAGGGAACCCTCAGCAGCCGTGATTCCACAGGACCTTCATGACCTGGCAGGATGGAGCCCAAGGAAGAGGGAAAAGGTGACCAACTGGAGAGCAAGTCTTCACATCCTGGTCTCTGCTCATTGAGACCTAACAGTGGAGAGGAGGATGAGGGCCTAAGGGAGTTACCCAAAGGGAGGTGTTGGAAGCAAGAAAACAGATCTTTTCTTGAGTCTAGCACCAAGCCCAGCTGCATGTATTGTGGATGATGTGATGGGAAGTAGCCTGCCGGGAGTTGGGGGAATGTGAGCTGGGTGGGGCCAGCCACGCTCAAGCTTGGTGCATCTGGAGACGCGCTCCCTGGCACCATTAAACTTCTCTCCAACTTCCCTCTGATCTTAACGGCTTGTCCAGTTTGTCTTGTGGGTGCTTATGGTGATAGAATAATTCAGAAAGCTTTCCCAGAGGTTTACAATGGCAAAGCTTCAGACAAGAGAGGCCTGGCCCGGAGGAGCCCATAATTCTGTTTCATCACACAATTATCAGCAATGACCCCTTTTCCCATATTTCCAACAAAACATCTTGAAGGACTCATATTTCTAAAACTCACCCACCCACAAATCTTAATTACTGCAAAGAATTCCACATTGCAGACGCCTCAGACTTAACAAAGAAAAATAAAAAAATCCACAAAACGTATTTGTTTTCTCTTGGCTTCATTTAAACCTGTTCAAAGGCAGCAACTTTTTGCTTTACACTGTTGTGCTGTGTGTGCCCAAGCTGCTTTGAAGATGTTGGCTAAGCTGTGATTGCTATGAGTCATTGCTCACTTGACAAATTCATTAAAAACCTGCTTTTAGTTGTAACTTGAACCAATTGTTTCACTGAATTTAATGTATTTGCGAGAGGGTGGGGAAAATAAACTGTAATTTTATAATTAATTGCTTGAAATGGTTAAAAGTTTATTTCTCTGCTCCTAAAGTTTTTTTTTTTCTTACTTTAAGATAAAAAATCCATACTAGTATTTCAGAGCAAAATGGGCTTACTCCTCTGCTTTGCAGAGAGGATTTTATGGGCCGGAGCTGGCAAGCTTTGCAGGCAGAACTGCAATCCAGAGCTCGTGGGGACCCTCACGGCCAAGGGAGGGTAGCCTGAGCCAGCATGCTCAGGATGGCAGCACCAAACAGCTCTGTCCTTATTGCCAAGAGTTTAGAAGAGAATCAGCAGGTGAAAAGGCAGCACCTGGGTCCATGTGTGCAGGGTGCCTCCTGTTCTGCCTTCTGAGGTTGTCCCGCCCACCCGATTCTGGGCTAATTCAAAGCAGCTCTGCGTTCCTCAGGCTTCTCTCCAGAGAAGCGTCCTGGGCGGTGTTTTCAGGGGCTCCTTGTGGTTTTCCACCCTAAGCTTGCCCCTCCCCTCCCCACCTCCCCCTGTGATCCACATTTGAGAAAAGGCAATCCCGCTTGCTAGTTTTCTGGAAAATTGGATCAACGACCCTAAATCAGGAGTGCTTTTCCTGTCTGGCTGAGTGGAAGGGGCAAAAGTTCTCCAGTGCTAGCAGTGCCGAAGTGCAAGGCAGGGAAAAAGCATGACTTCCCCAGGCTCCTTGGGGCCCCGTTTCAGCCAGGCAACTGGGTACGAGGGTGACCATGGGAGTTAGGAGCGATGCTCATGAGAGAAACTGTTGGGTTCATGACCTGGAGATGCCAGCACAGTTCTACATCTTGTGATTTCCCAGCCCTGGCTCATGCCCTGTTTCTTGGCCACAGTGTTGCTGCATTTCTATAGACCCTGGGGGAGGGAACAGGGACCTCTGTAGCCACCAACAGGTCTCTCCTTATTCTCTCTTGGTCCCTTCAACTCCTGTGTTTTGGTAAAAGTGTCAATCCTAAAGGAGATATGGATTTTGTCCTCTCCAGGTCCTTTGCCCTTATGGATGATTTATTCACAGTACTAACCAGTCCTCGGCTACGTAGATATCCAAGATGCCTGGTCTGAATGTCTGTGTTCCTCTAAACTTCACTTATTGAACATGACCAGCATGATGGTATTAGGAGTGGAGCCTTTGGGAGGTGATGAGGTCATGAGGGTGGGGCTCTCATGAATGGGATTAGTGCCCTTATAAAAGGGACCCCAGAGAGTTCCCACACCCCTTCCACCATGCAAGTACACAATGAGAAAATCGCTATCTGTAAACCAGCAAGGGTCCCTCACCAGAAATGCACTCTGCAGTGTCTTGATCTTGGACATCTCAGTCTCCAGAACTGTGGGAAATGAATTTCTATTGTTTCTAAGCCACTCAGTTGATGGTATTTTGTTACGAGAGTCCAAATGACTAAGACACTCCTGCTTGGCATCTTCCTTCTTGGCTTCCACCTCCAGTCTCCTTGGGTCTCACCCAAGGTTCTGAACCCCATGTGTTGGGGGCTGCAGTTGAATGTCTCTGGAATCATAACTTCTTATCATGTTCTGCCTGCAGACTGTGGGCCAGGTACATCCCATGGCCATGGACACCAGCCAGAACCAGCCTGAAAAGAGTAAAACATGCGAGGACAGCTGGCCCTACCCTGGGTGACAGCAGATACTCAGCTGTCCCCCACATGCCCCAGGTCTGAGCTCTATCCTGCCAGCCCAGCTTGAAATCTTCACTTCACCTTGAGGCTTTTGTCCAAGCCATGAAAAGGATGTCACCTGATATATCCAGACTAAAACTTTTATGAATTCAACATACAACGAAAGCTGGAATTTTGAAACAACTAGCTCATTACTGTGCATTTTTCCATAAAACATAGAAACTAATCTATCAAAATTTTATCCTGTGACCCGTGGTCATTAGCAAAATTAGCTACAGGATCCAGGAAACATCCTTTTTCCGTGAAATACGCTTGGAATCACAGTTCTCGTGGAAAACAAGAAAACGTACCTCTAGTCCCCACACACGAGGCTCCCTTTGGAAGCTGCTTGTGCAGAAATCCTAACCTGCATTAGGGTTTACATTTTTAAGTTTCTTCCTCTACCTACTAATAATGCAGGATTTAATACTGCTTTTCGGAAGTTTTGTTATTTACAGCTAGACCTCTGCTGTGATGTGTATCACAGTAAATCTCCCATGCTTTTCATATTCGTTGCCAAATCCCTCCACCCCCCAATAATCCAAACCCAAAAGCTGCATCAGAAATTAATAACCATGATCATAAATCAAAGTGAAGGTTTTATCCTTTCATTTTGCATACAACATCATGACTAAATGAGTACCCCTATGCACACAGGACTTATCAAAAAGGGGGAGAAAGCCTTCCTTAATCAAAGGCATATTTCATCTCTGAAAAATTCATCAGAATGTGTTACGGAGTGACTGTACGTCTTGAAAATCTCTCTCTGGCACATCTGGAAACTCACATTTTTTTTTTTCATCATTATATTCAGGAATACAAGCGGTTTTGATTTGCATGCATAAAGCAGTTTCTTCATCTCTTATCTTGTGTGCCAGGGAATGAATTCCTGTGATCTATGGTTACAATTACCGAAATACGGATTAAGGGTGCCTGCATTATGCAGATGGTTGCTGTGATCGAGAAGCTGCCGGAAATACAATGCAGGGCTGGAGAACACGCCACTGTTTCATATGACACTGACCTCTTTCACAGAGTCCTGCCTGCTGCCTGGAATCACAGCTTTCATGAGTACCTGAACCCAGATTTTTCTGGGACATGATCAGGAATGGGGCTGACAAGTCACCCTGCTCTTGAAATCTTTTATTCAAAGCCACTTGCTGAGATGCCACCTTCTGATTCCTGCAGCCTGTTAAACTGAATTCTTCCCTTTTCTCTGGCAGGGTGCTCAGCCACTTGTCTGTAAGGGACATACCTGCCTGCCCTTGCCTTACCTTCAGGGTGGATGGTAAGGGCATCCTTTTCTTGTATATTGGACAAAAGCAGGGGCCAACTTCTCAGGGGCGGATTTTCATCATTTGTAATTGTGCCCATTTTACCTATTCATGGTATCGGAGTTGGTGCACAATAGTTTGCACCAGGGTTTTACACAATATGTTGCACTAAATGGAAAGTCTTGGAGAAAGCAGTTTGTGTGCAACACCGCAAGGTGTGTGAAATGTTGTGGTTACCACCCCTTCCTCCAAAAGCTGGGATGCTGGTGTACACAAAGGCTGGCATCTGTAGGCAACTTTCCTGTCTACACCAGAATGACTGCTAAGCTCATACAGAAACTCTAAAGATAACTTCACACTTGAATTCTTCCGTAACAGCAGCTAGATGAGCTTGGAGAAATTCCTTACACTGTCTTGACCCCCAGTGTCCTCTGCCATGATGATAATCGTGTCTAACCTATTAGTTTCCCCCAGCTGCTGTGACAAAGTATCACAAACTGAGTGGCTCCAAACCACAAAAATTGGTTGTACCACTGTTCTTCTGAAGGCTGGAAGTCCAAAATCAAGATGGCATTAGGGCTGTGCTCCCTCTAAAACCCATAGAAGAAGAATCTCTCTTGCTTCTTCCAGCTTCTGGTGGCCACAGACATTCCTTGGCTTGGGGCAGCATCACTAGTCTTGACACGGTGTTCTCTGTGTGAACCCTTACACGGCCCTGCCTCTGTGTCCAAATTCCTTATTTTTATAAGGACACCAGTCCTACTGGGTAAGAGTTCACCCTAATGACCTCATTTTAACCTGATTACCTCTGCCAAGGCCCTATTTCCAAATAAAGTCACATTATGAGATACTGGGGTTTAGGACTTCAACATATTTTTGTGGGGAACACAAGTCAACCCCTAACTTAGGAAGTGGGGCAGAGTGAGAATTAGAGGTGGTGCGCATGGGCAGAGCTAGCTCTGTGCTTGACACAAGAATGACTTATTGGTGCCATTTCTTCAGCTTCCTCACAAGGTCCTGGGGACAGGCATGTTGGATGTAGCACGGTCACTTCTTTAGCAGCAACCAGCCAAGGTAACTGAGGGGATTAAGGAAGGGCTCCACTTCTGCAGGAAGTAAGAATGCTATGCAAAGTGAGCTGCAGGCATTGCAACGGGTCCCTTGGCAAGATGTGCAAATTCAGCTCCAGATGATCCTTGCTGCCATCTGCAGCTGCCCTTGACAAGGCATTCCAGGGTGGGAGTCATGTGAGCATCTGAATATGGCATAAAACCTGCTTTCTTTTCAAATCATGGGCAATTATTCTCCTTGAAAAGACCAAGATTATTTATTGTTTTTCAATGAAATGTGAAAAAGAGAAGACTAAATAAAGCATAATGATTAAAAACTGCCAGAAGGATGAATGTTACACAAGGTAGTAAATGTTTTGAGCAATTATGGGCTAAAAGTACATTCCTCTTGAAGATGGTAAGATGACACTCACATATAGGTCACAGCACGGTCAGGTTGCATGGTTTTCAGCATGGCTCCCACTGATCTCACTTAGCCCAAATGAACTCATTATCCTTTTTTAAAAAATTGTTAATAAACAATATTAATACAATGCTCATGGTTCCCATAGACCTCTCCCAGCTTCGACAGAGGACCTAAGGTGTCTGCGAGATAAGTGGCCCATGCTTCCAATAGTTCATGATGCATGCTTACGTGGGACCTGCATTTTACCACCTCTGAGAGAATCAGGTCTCTTGGCAAATCAAATGGCATAAAACATGACTCTTATGCATCTCCCTTTATAATTGAAATGGCCTTTAGGAGCGCTGGCTGCCTGCCCTTCCTCCTGGGAAAGCTTCCGATAAGTTCATGTAGGGCCCACATGGTTTTACTGTTAAGAGCTGGGAGTAACCTCAGTGGCAAATCCAGTCCTGCTGGTAAATGACTGCCAGAGGTTGTAGGGTGATCACGGGTACCTCGAATGAAAATCTTCATTCCAACAGATATTCTCCCAAACTATTATGACATAGCACTACTAAAGGTCTCATTTTGTAATATTTTTGCTTGTTTTATTGAGAAATTAGGTGGAATCAAAACCAAGGCCCTATGGGAATATTATTGGATTTTTTTTTCCTTTGGCCATCATGAGGAGCGTACCATAAAAAATTCTCCACTGTTCTATGTGGAACAGAACTTTGGGAGCCCCCCTCGTTCTTCCTTTGTTCCTACACATTCCAGCAGATCCCCCTCAGCAGACGACAAGCTGTGAGCTTGGTTTGGGTGCTCAGTCCTCAAAGTAGATGTGCAACCTCACCACCTAATGGCTCTCTGAGGTGTGTGGGCCAGTCCACACCCAGCAGCACAAAAGGCTCTGTGCACTTTTCCACAGGAGAGACCTTCACCTATCTCTGGAGCAGCTCTCACTCAAGCTGCCACTGGGAAGTGTTTGAAGGACATGGAATCTACAGGTTCTAGAACTTTCCACATGATCTATATTCGATATTCTCTTGTTCCCTCCTCTGCTACTGAGTTGCGCTTTGTCATTAAACCTTCTGCATGTGTGTAGCAAGGCCATAAGAAAGAGCCTTGAGGACAGTGTGTATAGAACTGAAGAAGCCACTGTGATAAATAGTATCTCTCTCTCACACACACACACACACACACACACACCCCAAGAGGAATTTTGCTTCCCTGAGGGACTCATTCATCTTCTCTTCACAATCATTGAAATCCAACAGGATTCGTATTTTTGTTCTTGCTTTGGCTACCAGGGAGATCAGAGCCCAGTTTGCATCTCAGCTTTGGTATGGGTGAGACCATATGGTCCCATATAACTTTTCTGTCTTCTTTTTCTCCACAGTTCTGTCATCTTAAATGTCTTTCTTAGATACTAGAAATCTGAGAAAGCTTAGCTGGTGTTTTCCAAGTTAATCCTCTCTCAATGCCAACATTAGTTTTCTGCCATTAAAAAAGAAAAGTAATAGCACCTACCTTACTGGATTATGGGCTATTCATAATTTAGTCCATATAGTGCCTTAAACATCGTGCCTGGAACATAGTGCACACCCAGTAACTGTTAGCAGCAGCTGTGGTGCTACTATTATTTTAGTTAGTAAGAAATGCTAATATGATTAACAACAGGACTCAGTGCGCTATCAATATCGCCCAAATCGTGGACAGAAATATTGCACAACAGAGAGTGAATGACGGAGTCCGGCAGAAAGCCTGGGGGCTGCTCCCTAATTTGAGAGCATTTGGCCCTACTTCAGTAAGTCTCTAATCCCTTACCAATCCAGTGGGATCACTCAGTGCCACATCCAAAGGACATCATGAGAAACTTTTCAAAAAAACGTTGCTTCCATCCAGAAATATTATGTCTACAGAAGGCCTCAGCCCTGCAAGTCCAATTTCCCTGTCAAAACAAGGAAATGAAACTAATCTTGCATGATTGGCCCTTACTGAACTCCCGCTGGCTTCAAATGATCACCTTCCCTCTCCAGGGCTCTATAAAGCATCCACTTGAAAGTCGTTTCTCTCAAAATTCTTCCCATGGATCCAGCTCCAAGGTCTGTTGCCAGAGGAGGCTCTTCACTTCTTCCTTGCACAGAAAGTGTTATGTCAGAGTTTTCACACGAACCACACACCTTGCAGAAATAACTACCACGTAGGTGTAGTTGCCTAAAACGGGGCCAGCACGACCGCAAGATGACTTCCATGCTAATTATCTGAACAATTTTCCAGTTGCTCAAAATAATATGCTGTCTCCATCTTCAGTGCTAGAGGAGAAGGGAGCAGGAGTTTTTTGTAATCGTGATTTAAAAAAAAAAATCTTCTTGGATGTGGCTTTTTAAAAGACTTAGGGCTTGTATTAGTCTGTTTTCACACTGCTGATAAAGACATACCTGAGGCAGGGAAGAAAAAGAGGTTTACTTGGACTGACAGTTCTACATGGCTGGGGAGGCCTCAGAATCATGGCGGAAGGCAAAAGGCACTTTTGGTGGCAGCAAGAGAAAAAATGAGGAAGATACAAAAGCAGAAAGCCCTGATAAAACCATCAGATCTCGTGAGACCCGCCCACTACCGTGAGAATAGTAGGGAGGAACCACCATCATGATTCAAATGATCTCCCACCGGGTCTCTCCCACAACACATGGAAATTATGGGAGTACAATTCAAGATGAGATTTGTATGGGAACACAGCCAAACCGTATCAGGGCTGATATTTAAATCTGATTGTTCCCAATTCCCTAAGAAGATGCAATACTGGGGCTTAAATTTTTAAAAGGTCACCATCAAGTTCTTAGCTTCATCCTCACCATCCAGGAGCTGACAATGAGTTGGTGCCACTTCACTGCCCTGGCTGCCACCAAGGCCAACCCAGAGCAAAGGGAGCTGAGTCCTGGTGGAGACAAGTCCATAGCAACACAGGCTGGTAGGGGAATACAAGGGTTATGTGAGTTATTTGTGGCCTGAGAAATAGAAAACATGAAGATTATCAGGGGAGGATATGTGAGATTTCCATCTGCCCTGCATCCATTTTCCCTTCTTCAAGTAATAACACCTTGTCTTCTTTTCTGGGACCCCCTCCTCCACTCTTAAACTAGATAGTTCTTCCCAGGAGACCAACCCATTCTGGACTCTAGGGCAAAGGCTAAGAACTGGGCCTGGCCAATGAGATGTCACAGCCACCAGTCCACACTGATTAATTTGGGACATGTGGCACACAACCCAAATCAGCCAGTCACAGTCACAAAGCAACTCTCCAGGGACTTTGGTTGAACTTCCTGGGACAGTCTCTCCTCTAGTTATAAGCTCAAGCCTTCCATCTTTGGGAGACTGCTTGAGAATAAATTAACACAGACAAAAGCAGAGCCAAGCAGTGTAGACCAACTTCTGACATAATTTTCTGAATATCTGGAACTATTAATAGCTTTTCAGAAAGCTAGATTTAGCCCCCACTAAAACTTTCAATCATATAAGCCAACAGATTCATGTTTTCTTAGGCCGACTGGAGTTATAGTTCTGTTGCATCTAGAGACCCTTTTTTGATTATCCACAGAAACTAGAGAGCTTAGACAGAGGCCAGGCAGGCTGAAGACCAATGGCACTGTGGCAGTCATCGGTGATGTTCACCAAATATCTCCAACTCTTCATTTTCCAAGCACATATTAGGATGGTGCTTCCCTGCTCCCTTTGAAGTTAGGTGTGACCATGTGACTTGCTTTGGCTAATGAAATGAGATCAGAAGGGCACAGATCCCTTTCAGAGAAGCTTCAGAGCAAATATTATTCAACATATTTCTCTTTTTTCTGCCCCTCTATCATGGAACCATAGGAATGGAGCTTCTTTCAGCAGGGTCTGTGAGATAGAGATGAGTCTGTGCCCCCAACCAGGCAGCAGTGGACATGTAGAAGGAAAGAGTGGAGGAGGCAACAAACAAATAAAAACAAAGTTTTAAATCCCTTGATATTTTGGGCTTGTTTGTTACTGCAGCATAGCTTATCTGTTCCTGACTGATACAAACATCCAGTCATGGGATAAGCAGTGACGACTCAGAAACAAATCAGGCAAGGGGGTCCTCTTCCAGGTGGTCTACCAGCTGTGCCTTCCTAAGGCTCTGTGTGAGGGGAGAGATGGGAGGAGGATCTTGAAAATTGGCAGGACCCAGAGGGCCGTTACACAAGGCAAGTGAACACATGCTGTTCAAACAAACACATAAAGGAAAGGGAGGGAGGGAAGATTCATATCGGTCGGTAGCCAGGCAACATTGGAAAATATTTGAAAGTAATAGCAGCCAAGAGATAACAGAATTGGAATTTGAAAGAAAACGAAAGTGATCACACCCAGAAGAGAGAACTGAATAGACTAACGAAATATGCTTGAAATGTACTGTGTGTATTGTTCTGAGTCTGAGTCCCAGCTCATCCACTCACATGCTGTGCTGGAGCACCATGAGTCCTGGAGAAGGTACTGAAGAGACCATAATTCCAAGACTGTGATTATTGGGTTCATCTTGTCCTGTAGTGTGGTGGGGTCCTGGTTGGCTAAGAGAGTTCCAAAGACTATCAAGGCATAAAGTAATGTGTTTTCTTTTGTTTGGAGGAATTCTAAAATAGCTTTTTGGTTTAGTTATCTATTGCTGTACAGCAAATTATCCCCAAAATGTGGCTTCAAGCAATGAACATATCTATTATGTTACCTTTTCTGTGGGACAGGAATTTAGGAGTAGATTGGCTGGGTGCTTCTGGCACAGGGTCTCTCCTGAAGTTACAGACAACTTGTAGCCATCTGGGGCTAAGTCCTCTAAAGGCTTGATCGAGGTGGGGAGTCCACTTCCTAGACCATGGCTGCTGGCAGGAAGCCTCAGTCCTTGCCACATAGGTCCTCCATAGAACTGCTTGAACATCCTCACAGCATGGCAGTGGATTCCCCCAGAGCCAGTGATCCAAGAGATGGCAAGGAGGAAGTCAGGATGCCTCTTATAACCCAGTCTCAAAGAAGTTGCAAACCTTCACTTATGTCATCTTCCCTTTGTTAGAAACAATTTGCTAGGTCCCATCCACAACCAAAGGGAAAGGAATCAAGCTCCATCTCTTGAAGAGAAGAGAAGCAAAGAGGTTATGGATGTATTCTTAAGCAATTATACCCATGCATTTTTCTTATTGTGGTAGACAGAATAGTGGGATCCAAAGATGCCAACATCCTAATCCCTGAAACCTATGAATATGGTATCTCACATGGCAAAAGGTGTCTTTTGACACACTCTGAAGATGTCAGTAAGTTCAGGACCTTGAGATGGAGTCATTATCCTGGATTACTTAGATGTGCTCAATATAATCACAAAAGCCCTCATAAGAGGGAGGCAGGAGGGTCAGAGTCAGAGAAAGAGATGTGACCGTGAAAGCAGAGATGGGAGTGATGTAAGGATGAGTCCATCAGCCAAGGAATGCAGGCAGCCTCTAAAAGCTGGAAAGGCCGGGAATGAGAGCTTGCAGAAGGAATGCAGGGCTCAGAGGATAAATGTGTGTTGTTTTTAAGCCACTGAGCTTGCAGTAGTTTGTTACAGCAGCAATTGAAAACAAAGACACTTAGTGAGTTTTTGCTGAATACTTACTCCGTGATGAGCACACAGAACCACAGGGGATATAGAGGTGAACAAAAGAAACAAGAGGCGGGAAATAAACCAGCAAACACATCCAGGTACAAAACAAATCAATGGCTGATCATCTCTATAAAGGTAATCATAACCAGCCGGCATGACTCAGCCACTGCAGGTATGTGGGAAGTGGCTATTTGGGACAGGATGGTCAGAGGCGGATGCTCTGGGGGACGAAACCTTGCAAATATCACAGAAGGGAGTCCAGAAAGAGGAAACAGCAGTGCAATGTTCCAGAAGCAAAAATGATCGTGGCAAGGAAAACAAACGGAGTGAACAGCGGGAGATGGGTGGGGGCGGGGCTGAGTAGGGTCAAGTGTCGCGGGGCACTCACGCCCCACGCTGCTCGGGGCAATGGTGTGGGGATCCACAGTGAAAATCCCTGATGCTGCTGTGTGGATGACGACAATCAGGGCAGAGTGGACACTGGGAGGGGGAGTCTGGAAGCTGCTGCAAGAGCAGAGGTGAGAGATGGGGGGGTTAGATTGCGGGGGTCGGGGGCAGTCTGCAGAGTGTACGGCGGGGGGACTTCTTGCCCCATTTTCAGCAATTCCCATGCATAGGATCTGTTTCTTCAGAGGAAATAGTGCCATTTTTTTTTTTTGCCAATCAGTTGCATTTGTGTTGACATTTGACTTAATTACCACATTTCTGAGAAAGAAAAAAAACCCACCATTTTTGCACTTTGTTCATAATAACAGTTCAGGATATATTTGTTGAGTGAGAGTGTGAATAGATGAATGATGTGGACACTATCTGGAAATCTTGGCCAGATTTCTCAATGGAAACTATGGCTCTGATGGCACAGGTCTCAGAATGACAGGGTCAAAGGGTTTGTCAGCGATACCTATGGCCAAACACTCACAGATGCCTGCCATGTGGCTTGAGGCATGGGTCACTGCAAAACTTTCCAATATTTTTAAAATTACATCACTTTGAAAACCAATTACATCAGCTACAAAGGGCATGTGCGTAGCATTTCTTCTTCTCTTTAGTCCTTTTGCTCTTACTGGCAGTGGTTTCCACTCCTGACTAGTGGTTTTAGAGAACTGCATGAATTCACTTCTTATCAAATAAAGCATATTTGTACTCAGAATACTAAAGTCACATGGATTTCAGAAAACAATTGCTTTGGAGCTCCTAGAAAATGATGAAATAAATAATGTAACAGACGTGGGAAAGGATAGAAACGTTTTTGTCCCACAAAGAGCTCCTTCTACTTGGTATTTCTATGGCGGCTCCTACACCAACACTTGTTCGTCTTAACACAAGAACTAATAAAAGCTGCATTCCTTAGTGAACAACAGAATGGCTCAGATTTCTCATAACACAATTTCTTGCAGTACACATGTAAATTGATCAAATGGAAAAAGCAAAAGTAGGAAATCTGGTTAAACTGCTAAAGTATTGCATCACTTTTTCCTTGCAAAGCAATTAGGCCAGCAGCACTCAATTTAGTCTCCTATTTTGCTAAATAGATGAAATCTGTGCTTCTACTCTATAGAGAATAACTCCTAGGGATATTATTTCAAAGAGCATTGGTTCAAAGAAGGAAGGTGAAGCAAAACCTTGACTAAACAGACAGCTGATGGACTGTGGCTCCGAATAATTGAATTTGCCAGTTAACCCAAGAACTCCGTAGCTCTCTGGCCTTCCTCACCCACCCGGCAAGTCCTCCTCGCCCCGGAACTTACGAAAACACAGCTGTGGTCTTCACAGTTGCTTGCCCACAATGCTTTTGTTTTTGTGCTCTGATTTGCTTGAACATTCACTGTGAAGTGCTTTTGTGTCTCAGAAAGGAATGCAGAGAGGCCGAAGGATGGGAACCCACCCATGGATCTCCACTGACTTTCTAGGTTTGATGAGGACCTTTCATCCATGCTCACATCATCAATCCATTCTCACACACCCTCTCTAGGTCGGAGATAGAATCAGTGCTGCACACTAGGATCTCAGTAAGGTAGTGGCAGTGATTTTGATGGTGGAAGAGGTAGGGGCGGGAGGGGAGCCAGGGGCAGGCAGACAAGGAGGCCATCCTCTAGGGAAGAAGTCACAAAGGCAGCAACTCCTAGGTATATTGTTTCAAAGAGCATTGACTCAAAGATGGAAGGTGAAGCAAACCTTAACTAATCAGATTACTGATGGACTGTGGCTCAGCAATGATGAGATGCTGGGGATGGTGATGACAGGCGACCAGATGCAAGAAACTTTCTAGAAATGGTAGTGACTTTCTAGAAGTGGCAGCTTTTAGGCTAGCATATGGTGACTCTGGAAAATGATCAAAGACGGGTGATATCCCCAGAGGTGGATTGTGAGTAGGAACAGAAATAGGGACCAACAGACAAGAAAGGCACATGGCAGGGAAAAGATGCTGCCTTCTTCCCAGACATGCAGTTTGGTGCCTGTGGAACAGCCGGGCTCACTGGCTACTTAAGCCGCCTCAAATCCAGAGCACATATTGACAGGTGCCAGAGAGGGGAATCAGATGTGAACAATGACACAAACTTGAGACTGTAGGATGAGGATGAGTGTGAAGGGAAGGAGGATAGAGAAAGGAGAAAATACCAGCAAAGGCAGAACCAAGAGCTTTCAGTATTTCTGTAAGGATCCTCTTCTTGTGTGAATAAAAAAATAGTTAAGCCCCAGAATGCCTACAAAAATGAATTTTGGAATTAGATCATCAGTCTTGGATTGATTCTCTATTCACAGAAATATAGAAGGTACTTAATATGTATATCAAGCTTGTCCAACCCGCAGCCCACAGGCCACACGTAGCCCAGAATGGCTTTGAATGTGGCCCAACACAAATTTATAAACTCTTAAACCATTATGAGATCTTTTTGCAATTTTTTTTTAGCTCATTAGCTATCATTGGTGTTAGTGTATTTTATGCGTGGGCCAAGATAATTCTTTTTTCTTTTCTTGAGACAGGGTCTCACTCTGTTGCCCAGGCTGGAGTGCAATGGCGCAATCTTGACTCACTGCAAACTCAGTCTCCTGGCATCAAGCAATTCTCCTGTCTCAGCCTCCTGCTTAGCTGGGATTGCAGACCTGTGCCACCATGTTTGGCTAATTTTTGTATTTTTAGTAGAGATGGAGTTTCACCGTGTTGGCCAGCCTAGTCGTGAACTCCTGACCTCAGGTGATCCTCTCACCTCGGCCTCCCAAAGTACTGGGATTATAGATGTGAGGTACCACGCCAGATCCAAAGACAATTCTTCTTCTTTCAATCTGGCCCAGAGAAGCCAAAAGATTGGACACCCCTGGGTATTTCATATAGAAAGCATAACTTTAAAAATTTTAATGATAATTAAAGCCAGGGATATCTGGCCATATTCACATAAAAAAAAAGATCAGATGGTAATCGACAGATGAATATGTGTTTGTGTATTTGTGCTGGGCATGGACATATGAAAATGTATACAAGAAGTGTGATGGGTTCTCTATGGACCAGGTATCTGTGATTTTGGTCTCTCTCTCTCTCACTCATTCCTTTAAGTTTCCACATCTGGGTTCCAGGACTCTATGATTGCAGAGCCCTGGTGGATTTTGGGATATAACAGGAATATGAACTGAAAGCTGCTCATCCCTTGGAGACCCGGGCAGATGCGGGCCTCCCTTGCACTGTGGGGCAGTCTCTCAGAGGTGTGGCAACCACAGAAGTCAGAGGAAATCTGTGCCAGAAAGTGCTCTTCCATTTCTGCCTGGCTCTTTGATCTTCTCACCAAAAGAAGTTCTTCTTTTAAAGATGTATGATGGACCACAAAAGAAAAAATAGACAAATTGGACTATATCAAAATTTAAAACTTCTGCATGTCAAAGGACACAATCAACAGAGTGGGAAGGCAACCTGCAGAATGGGAGAAAATATCTGTGAATTATATATCTGATATGGGGTTAATATCCAGACTATATAAGCAACTGCTATGGCTCAACAACAAAAAAATGGGCAAAGGACTTGAGTAGACATTTCTCTAAAGAAGATATATAAACAGCCAATAAGCACATGAAGAGATGCTCAACATCTGTGATGATTAATATTAAATGTCAACTTGATTGGATTGAAAGAAGCACAGTATTGTTCCTGGGTATGTCTGTGAGGGTGTTGCCAAAGGAGATTAATAATTGAGTCAGTGAACTGGGTGAGGCACCTCAGTCTGGGTGAGCACAGTCTCATCAGCTGCCCGTGCAACTAGGATAAAGTAGGAAGAAGAACGTAGAAGGACTGGACTGGCTGAGTCTTCCAGCGTCCATCTTTCTCCCCTGCTAGATGCTTCCTGCCCTTGAACATCAGACTCCAAGTTCATCACATCAGCTTTTGGACTCTTAGACTTATACCAGTGGTTTTCCAGGGGCTTTTGGACCTTCAGCCACAGACTGAAGGCTACACTGTCAGCTTCCATACTTTTGAGGTTTTGGGACTCGAACTGTCTTCCTTGCTTCTCAGACTGCAGATGGCCTATTGTAGGACTTCACCTTGTGATTGTATGAGTCAATACTCCTTAATAAACTCCTTTTCATATATACATCTATCCTATTAGTCCTGTCCCTCTCACCTTCCTTTCTCCCCATTTCCCACCTCCAGGCATGGCTCCCCATCCAAAGGGGGATTGAGGGAGTAGGGACCCTGGAGGTGGCCAGTGTGCTACATCTGAACCTAAATCCTTAAAAGACAGAGTTTATAAAGGCACGCAGACACAGCTGGGATGGCCGGGAAGATGAGGCAGATTGTAGGTGCAGCCCGAAGCCAGGGAATGCCAGGAGCCCCCCAAGCTGGAAGAGACGCGGAGTGGATTCTCCCCGAGAGCCTGCAGAGGGAGTGCAGCCTACCAACACCGTGACTGTGGGCTCTGGCCTGCAGAACTGCAGAGAATGTGTCTGCTGCTTTCAGCCACCAAGTTGTAGTACTTTATTACAGCAGTCCTAGGAAGCCAGTGCAGGATGCAGGTGCTGATGTAGAC